>QFET01016272.1:0-15533 GCA_003316355.1 Tuber calosporum | reverse complement strand
AAAGGTTTAAATACGGGGTGCGGTGTGTGGGGTATAGGAATATAGGTGCAGGTAGGTGGGGGGGCTTATATATAAAACTTACATGGTAGGCAATATGCAGAACTTTTTTCCTCTTCCCCTTCCATGAGTCTCCTCTTCTTCCCTCCCCTTCATCGTGGCCAGTAACAACATAAGCAAAATCCCTCTGATAAATCTTGACGTCACACCCGTACTCTTGTGCGAACGCGCTGATTTCCATATTATCCCCGTAAACCCCAGACCTAGCCATCCTGCTCAAGTGCTGTGCGAAGGCAACGTCAATCGCGCTCTCACTCGGCAGCGCAGCCATAACCCTGGCATTCTTGTTTGCTGCATTGATGTTATTCTTGCTCGCTGCTTTCCGCTTAGGTGCGCGCCGGGTTGGTCCGACGTCAAGGAAGAGTTTGAAGTAGGAGGCATTGTCACGCATATCTATGACTCGATTATCAGAATGGATAGAGAGAGGGAAGGGAAGAAAGTGGGAGGGGGAGGAGGGGGTGGTAATCAATATCGTACGTTCAACAACCCTCTCCCGAATCTCCGAGTGATTGTTCTCATGCCCGTATAGCTATTCGCATGGTAAATCCATAAGCTACCGACCAGCTTCCCCGTATAAAACATTGGAGAGGAAGAAGGGGTGGCGTATATACCTGATCACTCAGCGCATGGAACAGACAATTCCCATCACCGGAGATGTCTGACGCGTAGAGTCCTACACCTTTTAGTAGTGGAAATTCGTCGGAGTAGCTCATGGTTGGTTGGTTGGTTGGTTGGTGGATCTGATCCCCTATGCTTTGTTTCTTTCTTTTCTTTTTTTTTTTTTTGTTGTTGTTATAGCTTTGGTGGTGGTGTTGTGTAAAGACGAGAGTTTATATAGTAACCCTAGTGGCCTTAATAA
This sequence comes from Tuber calosporum, assembly GCA_003316355.1. Taxonomy (NCBI): domain Eukaryota; kingdom Fungi; phylum Ascomycota; class Pezizomycetes; order Pezizales; family Tuberaceae; genus Tuber; species Tuber calosporum. The sequence goes on along the minus strand of QFET01016272.1, from coordinate 14,617 downwards.
TAATAATACCGTAATAATAATAATTTGGCGGACTAAATTTAATCTTGGTTGAAAGGTTTTTTTCCTTTTTCCTTTTCTTTTTTTTTTTTTCCCCGGACCAAGGCTGGGCCTGATTTCTTTTTGATCTTTTGCGTATACGAGTACGGTATATTTAAGGTAAGGTAAGGTAAGGTAAGGTAAGGTGGATGGTTTTATGTTGCATCGGACTGGCACGGTATGTATCACAGTTGGTGGGATGGGATTGTACGATTGTACGGTGCGGTAATGTACATATCCTAATGCTACTATCATATATACCAGCAATACCAGTACATGTACTCGAACACTTCAGTTTGCAAATTTTCTACTCGAGTACAGTACAGTGACGATACCGTATCATATTATATATATTTTACCTCGGCGGGGGCAAACAACAACAACAACAACAACAACAACGACGAAGAAGGTTAATATCAGCACAATGAGTGCAAGGCTCTGCCAAAACTTTTTTTTTTTTCAAAGGAAGAGAGAAAGAAAGAAAGAAAGAAAAAGAACCCCCCTCCTCCACCCCTTGTCCCGGTATGACACTTTTGTAAAGAACTTTTTTTACAGGTAGAATAGTAAGGGTATTCAAAGTTAAAAATCAGGAAAATTTGTAGCGTCCTTTGTCGTTTCATGTAAGCTTGGTATAGCTCAAAAAGGTTAATTTACCATTACCTTACCTTACTATACAATACACCTGTTACCGATGTTCTGAGGTCGGTAACAGGTAAATGTAAATGAATTACACAGTATAACCTAAGCAAAGAAAAAAAAGTTAGCAAGCAACGACCAACAAACAACAGTGATGCCACGGATCTCATAGAAAGCTCAACTGCTGAATCAATTGCAAGACCTATGGCTGGTGGCTGCAATTGATAGTCTCCAATGATGGCTTCCAACCGGAAAAAATTTGGGCATCGTGATAGAAGTTTTTCTATTTTGTATTTTCTTATATACAATTAGCTTATATATCTTTTTATTCTCTTACACTTTTCTCCCCTCTTTTTCTTTCTTTACTCCATTTTCTTTCTTCTTTACTTTCCTGTAACTTATTGTCCTTTTTTATATATAGTAATTGATAGAATATTTTTCAGAAATTTACATACCTTGTAATGCTCGTTTTCCCCTATCTAAATCTTCCATAGTCAATCTCCATCTGGATTGTCTATTCAGCTTGACTGCCTCACAATAGGATTTCAGCAAGCTATTGTATTTGTATCCCACCTTGACTTGTCGCTTCATTGGAATCTTTGCTGCAATCTCACTCATAACCTGTCTCTTTGCAATCCCTGACCCTTTGCCTATCTTTTCTAGATTTTCTAGCTCTTCAAGTCAGCTAATCAACTGCTCTGTCTCTTCTCTTGTCCAAATAGCATAATCCATTGATGCCAATTTTATTATTGCTCGATTGGAGAGTGTCTTCCTTCAATTACAATCTCATTTTTGTTTATATATTTTTTGATGAATACTACTTCACAATGCTATAATAATTACCTCATTGCATTCTTGGGGTTCTCAGATAGCAACCCTACTATTATCAATCCTATTGGCTTGATCTCAAAGGTACACTAATGCAAGGTTTGACCCTTACTTTCACTCTAAAATTAATGTTTTTAACTTTGAATACCCTTAGTAGGTGATCCACGGGAGTGGTTCTATTTTTTTATTTTTTTTGGCAAGGTGGGTTGTATATGAGGTGAAATAGTGAGATTATATTATACATGGTGGATTACGGTATGGTAGCTTGGTACTGTAACTGCGCTGTACTGTGCTGTACTGTACTGTGCTTGCACGGTACAATGTGCAGAGTGGTTATTTGTACAAAGGTGGAATATAAAAAAGATTTGAGATACCTACCGTACCGTACTGACACACCTGTATGTTTCTATGATATTATACATGATACCTTAAGGTACTGGAATGGTTAGACTATTTTGGATTTAAGTCTGGTGGAGGGCAGTTGCGTTATTATACTGGTGCTTTAAGTTATGATGCTTTCTATCATACGGTAGTACCGTACTCACTGCTCAAAACTAGTGTATCTGGAGCACAGTGTTGCATTTCTTAGGGCGCGTCTGGTTACCAAGGCGTTTCGAAACCTTCATAATGGGAAAATGAGAGTTGCAACGAGAAACTACAATAATGGCAAGTTGATGGTTTGGGCTACATGTAATGTCACAGTGGCCTATCTGGTCACCTTCAATGAAATGCCAAGAAAGACAAAGAGTCATACTTCAAAGAAGTTGTTTGTGGATTTTAAGAGGGTGCCATGGATGGGTTAGGAATCGCCAATGTTGTAGGTTTGGAAAATATTATTCTGACCAGTATTCCAGAAACCTTCACTTTGACATCATTATTGCATTTTCATTATCAACTTTTGGTGTCAACCAGACATGCCACTTCAAAGCAAAATAGAGGTTTGTGGCAAACCTCTATAATCAGGGATATAATGAAGGTTTGGCGTGGCAAACAGACGCGCCCTTAATCGCTTGCATGGTGCACTACGGTACCGGTACGGTATGCTGTCGTGGGTGATGACTTAGGTGGAAACAGAAAAAAAGAAAAGAAAAAAGAAAAAAAAACACATATCATAATTGCCTATAGCGGCATCATGGCTATCATAGGTACGATGGGACGTTATCATACATCCATATTTTTTCGCACACAAAAAAAGGTAGGTATCATATCATAAAAGAGGGGCAGTGTGGAAGTTACCTTGATTTCATTGCTCCTCGTCACCAAATCTCACTCATATGTGATTCTCAGTGAGTGCTCGAATATCATGGAATGTCCGTGTGGGGGTTCTATGAAGCGTCCGGTATGTGTGATAGTGAATGGCTGAGCTCATCCTGGTTCATTGGAGAGGGTTTTTGGGTGCCGATGATGGCTTCTGAGGTACTGTGGTTCCTCGGGGACTGGGTGACAGTGATGAGGTGCTGCCTCTGGCTTTATTTATGCACGTACTGCGGTGCACTGCGAGCTGGATGCGAGCTACGGGACCCAGTACCCCTGGGGCGTGTCGGCGTTTGCTGCATTCACACTTCTCAGCCACGCTATAGGTCACCTTTTAAGGTAATAGTTAAACACTGCAAATATTGTAAATGTCTATCTATACTTGAGAGAACGAAATGGAGTATTGGCACGGGGATGTCGTCCTTGGGAGCTTATATTCGCATTGGGAATGTACAGCCGGTTACTATACTCTTGTTCGGAGATAGGATAACTTAATTTAACTATCCCGACCTGACCCATCACCAATCACATCCCATCACCCGCCCTCACTCTTTCCCATCAGTGTTTCCCAAATGGCATGTGAGCAGACCGGACTCGGCGCTGACATCCAGGTGCCATGTTCTACCGGCGATTTACCCAGAGATCCCTCCCCCATCTGCCATCCTAACCCATACCACACATGGCCTAAAAGCCTCCACTTCTAAACCCCAGCTGCAGCGAGTATCGGAAATTCGGGTCATCGTGATTGACACCGGCATGGTTGGCTTCACAGCCGCACTCCTCCTTTCTCGGGGTCCGAAATACGCGCTGGCCGTTGTGACAAAGCATATTCCGGGGGGCTACGACGGGGAGCATACCTCACCGCCCGCTGGGGCTAATTTCTTGCCGTTTGTTGCTCCCAACTCTTTGATTCCCTGGGGAGGGGACCAATTGTGGAGTATGATGCGATGTGATGTTAGGACTTCGGAAGTGGGGAGTAGGGGGGAGGTTGGGATAGGGTTACGTCTAAGGAGATGTGGAGACTTGTGGTTGAGGTGCTGGGGGCTGGGATTCATGCTCAGGGTAAGGTAGGACAGGATAGTTCATCTGCCGGGGGTAAAGTATGGGGATTGGTGAAGGGTCCAGGGAGCAGACGCGGTAATCGAGACAAGAGAATAGCGCTGCGGGGGAGTGGTCAGATGAGTTAACCTGAAGCCGTGATTTCGGGGAATGCTTCCTAATGCTCCCTCCTTCTCCCCCCTGTATCAATCGTACAAAACCCCCAGTTTCGCACGCTCACCCCCCAACTGCCCGCTCCACTTCACTGTTCATCAACCCAGAAATCTGCCTCCTCTGTCCTGTCTTCTAATGCATCGCCTCAGACGTAACCGTCGCATGGCGCCAAGCTATATCTCTCCACATACTTGGTAGTAAACTGCACCGGAATAAACGCACGTTTGTTCGGGGGGGTGATGAACGAGAAGTTCCTCCCAGTGCGTGGGGAAAAGTGATTGTAAGGGATGAGATCGACGTTATGATCGATGTCTCGAGCTGTTTTCAGTTGGGGAGATGGGACGGGGGTGTGAATTTGCTGCCTGCTGAGAGGATTATGAGGAGAGTGATGGAGTGGGGTCCCGGGCTTGTGAAGGAGGAGCGGAGGGGTTGGGTGTTGTGCAGCATATCGTTGGGTTGAGGCCGTATCGGGCTGGTGGGGGAGGATCGAGAGGGAAGTTATTGGGAGGTGTAAGGTTGCGCACAATTGTGGGGCTTGTAGGCTTGGGCGTAGGTGCTGTGTTGTGTTTGATGAGTTAGCTAATATCATGTCTATGTAAGGCGAGTTATGGATTGGTGGAGGAGGCGGTCCGCTTGTAGACAAGTTGTTTAAGGGCAGACTAGAGAAGTTATAATATCTCGCACTCGAGCACTGGCACCACTACATCGGGGAGAAAGAAAACTGTAGAAACTTTGATGCAGTTAATGTCATTTATTTCTGCGACTATTGTGTGTTGTGAGTGCAAAATAAGAAATCAATACAAACGCCATGAAGAAACCGAGAATATTCACAAAGTTAAAGGAAAAGCTCATCATCGTCCGATAGTCCCTTCTCCCTTCCACTCCCAGCGAGGGCTACCCATATCTCGCCCCCTCCCATTCCTGTCTAGTCCCATCGGTCAGCGGTCTATTCATCCACCCATTCATTCCACCGTTTACTGCTCGCCAGGCTTCTTAGAATTGCACGAGACAATTTTAACCTTGTCGGCGGAAACGCTCGAATTTTGTCCTTGTCCTGGCTGGAACTTGAAGGTAACGTCTTTAATTAAGAATGTCCAGACCTCGTCACAAAAACGATAGGTGTCCAGGTGACCCTAAAAACACGCATACACAAGCGCAGACAAGCCCAGAACAATTAGCCCATTACCTCACATTTTTGTTTAGTCCATGATAGCGGGCCGGGTAGGTAAATAGGCAGAGAGAAAGGAAGTAAAAATCGAACCTTGAAAGTCAGGTTGGCTTTAACCTTATCAGCGAGGATCTCGGTAATGCCGCGGTCAAAGTTCGACAGAATCTTCATGGCGAGCTGCGGAGCGATACGCCCCTCACTGATTAAATCGTCGAGTGCATCCGTGAGCGCCGTTCCGATACTAAGACCCATACCTCGTTAGCTAGCGGCACCAGGAGTGAAGCAGCGACGGTGACGATAAGGGATTATAGAGTACCTGGAGCGACGGTAGAGCTCGTAATAAGTTTGATTGTTCATTTTGTAAGGGTTCTAGCGGTTGGATAGGGTTTGGTGAGCTAGATAAGGGATGGTTGATCAAAGAAGTTGGTTAACGTTGTGTTTGTGATGGTGAGCCTTTGGTGTCAGAAAGGTTTTGAGTATGACATGATAATTCTCTTGCCTTTGTAATTAGTTGGGAGCCTGTAGGGCTTAGGGCTGTTTCTCCCTTGGCTTGGGCATGATGGTCCCTTGCATTCTTGGCGAGGGTGCTGTGCACTGTTATTATTTGTTTTTTTTGTGTGCCAGAAAGCACTAGTGACGTGGCTGGCAGGATTAGCTGTGGTAGGTTGTATAGCTGCTGAGTTACGGTTTTGTCCATTGTTACTTGCCTCTCTATCTCTCGCTCTGACCATGTAAAACGGGAACGGAGTGATCCGTGACTAATGGAGTGACCCAGATGGTGGAATTGAGATGCTATTGAATGGAGTGAGTGAGTTGTGATGGAGGACGAAAGGGTCAGTTAGGAAGATTTCTGCTGGGTATATTAAATCCTGGTGAGGCCCATCGTCATGATAGAATTATGATACTCCTTCGGTCCTTCGGACAATGAAAAAGCCCTGCTAACTAAAGAACTAGGTTGTGTCGCGTCTTCTGCCCCCATTGTAACGCCGACCCCTCTAAGGTCCCAGCATCTACCCCGCCTCGTCTTACAGAGAGCACTCGAGTAGTTCCCCTCTCGCTTTCTCCAAGCCTACCTCCAAGCCTTCCTTCTTATCCATCTCGTCCTCCCTACTTTACTCTCCGTCCCCTCGAGTGTTTATCCTTCATCTTCATACCTCCTCTTCCTCTCCTCACGAAATCAATCCTCTCTCTCTTTTTTTTTTGAAAAAAACCAAAAAACCAAAAAACAGATGTTTTCGGGAATCAAAGGACCCGGCGAACCGGAGGCTATGGATGGTAACTCCCGGCATCAACCAAACATCCTCCCTAAAGAAACTACAGTCCCAAGAATTAACCAAAAACGAAATACAAAATGTAGGCACCAACCTTCGCGTCCTCATAGTTCACGCCCGTTGGAATACCAGCATCATCACACCACTTGTTGAAGGAGCACGTAAGAAGCTCCAAGAGCGTGGTGTGAAGGCTTCCAACATCATCACTCAGAGTGTCCCGGGCAGCTGGGAGCTTCCTATCGCTGTTCAACGGTTCATACTGCTCCGTTTTCTTCACAACCACCCTTTACCTCCCCCGTATCTAACAGAGGAATTGAATGAAAAAATAGTTTGTACTCCGCCAGCCAAGTCCAAGCCTCGTCTGCCCCTTCAGGAGACCTCCTTGGTGGGCTCGGTCGTAGCTCGACACCAGTTCCTGGAGCGAGTTCTAGCAGTAAGGGGACATTTGACGCAATAATTGCCATCGGCGTGCTCATCAAGGGTGAGACTGCGCATTTCGAATATATTTCGGAGTCTGTCTCTCGTGGACTCATGAGGGTTCAACTAGACTTTGGTGTTCCTGTTATTTTCGGTTTGCTTGTATGTTTTGCGGTTCTTCTACACTCCCCTGTCTTCGAAACTCCAAAGTGGGTGGGAAGAGAGAGCACAAAGTGCTGACAATAAATGAATTTCATGTGGGGGTATAGACCGTCTTGAACGAGGAACAGGCAAGGTACCGTGCTGGGTTGACTTCCGATGGGCATAACCACGGCGAAGACTGGGGAGTTGCAGGTACGACAGGTTTTTTATCCTCCTCAGTTGGATTGGCGATGCTGACTCTGATTTTACAGCAGTCGAAATGGGGGCCAAGAGGAAACTTTGGGCGGAGGGCGTCATCGGATAGGCTTGAGAGTTGCTATAATAATAATAATAAAAAGGATTAAAGGGATGCTGGAACTGGGCTCACAGATCAATAAAACTCCGGGGGCTCGTTGTAGGGTCTGGGGCTTGATACCGGTTGCAGGATTTGCGAAGAAGCGAGTGACAAGTTATGACCTTCAACTATTAACTTTTATTTACAACATCCCGAACCCACAAATACATTGACGCACGACCGACCCTTGATTAAAGCCAAATCTCCCTTGGTGACTGGGTCTGTCTATTCGCCCATCGCCATAGTCGCGAGTTCATCTGCCAGCCTCTCCATATAAAACCTCCTGGCAGCACTCGGTAACCTCTCAAACTCCTTGTTAATCCTGCCAATCATTGATCTCCCCTTCTCATATGCGGCCAAGTCCCTATTCCCATAGACGTCTTTGCCAGAACTGTACCCATGCTCGAGATTCTTGAAAAACACATTCACGGCCACGCATGGCTCTAAAGGATATGCTGCATGTGGCCATAACTCTGGAATGAACAAAATATCTCCTGGCTTCAAAATAGTCTCCATAGGGTGGACGTCGTCCGGTTCCAATTCTGGATCGAAAGGGTTGTCAACCGTCGAGGATGACGCACCGGGCAGGAAGCTCAGCTTGGTGATGTCTGTCGGTGGGTATATCTTGAATCGCTTGGTTCCATGGATGTGGCAGAGGAGATTAGCCATCACATCAAAGTGCAGCCACATTCCGACCTCCCTGGCGGATATGCGAAGTGGCGAGCTGTGCTCGTGGTCCTTCGCGAATTGGAGTTCTGGAGGGATGGTGAAGTCTTCTGCAAGCGATGGGAAGTCCTGGGCGAGTTTGGCTGGGTTGGTTTTGGGGCTTGCGGAGGAGAGAGAGCGGAGGTAGAGATTTTCTGGAGACGATTCGCTTGTTATGGCGTCGATGAAGTCGCCGAAGGTCATGTTTTTGTAGCTAAAGTTTTTAGTGTGGAAGCTCATGCTTTTAGCTTGCGAGGTGTGGACGATGACCTGTATCTCATACGTCAGCCCTCGTGTTCCTATTGTAAACAAGATAGGGGGAATGCCTACCCATCTTTCCGGGCCAACCGCGGCTTTGAGGTACCTAGGAGTCCACTTCTCGAGGCATTTACCCATATCCAGCCCTTCGATCACAACGGGCTCTCCGGCATCTCGAATCCTCCAAAAGTCCTCCTGCCTCTTCACGGTTACCCTCCCAATCTCAGCCATTAATCTTTCTCCCTCTCCCGCAGATCCAGCTTTTTTGCCTGGATATGTGGGAGCTATTATTTTACGTTTCTTCTTCTGTAAGACCTCCCCTTCTTCCAGGACCCTCCATTCCCGGGTTGGCGGTTCCACATCCGGTGGGGTAAGGGTCCATATCCCTTCATTAAAGCGTCCTCCAAAGCTGAAGCATACGCCCCCGCCCCCAACAACACAGAACGTCCCCCCGCCAGCTGGTAGCACTTGGTGCCCTATCAAAAAAGGTAATTTTTCTCCAGGCTCACGATAGGCAACATTGATCCCCTTCAGTGTAAGCTTTTCACAGTATATCTCCACCACCTCATCTTCGGTCTTTAGCAGCGCCCCACCGGAAACACCGCCGATGATCAACAGCCTTCCCTCTTCCAAGTAGGTCGCCTTTGCACCGAATCGTCTGAGTAAGCTCCTTGTGGAGAGCAGGTTGACAAAGCTCCATTTTACAATGATTTTACTATCGTCCACTATCTCAAGCCTCCACATATCGCCAAGGACCTGGCCCTTATTATCCATACCGCCGCTTAATAGTCCGTATCCTCTGTCGGTCCAACATAGGCTGGCCCCAAATCTCGGAAATGGCTTTCGTTCTGCATCAACAGTTAACTGTTTCCAGCCTTTATCCCCATTCCACAGAAACCACTCGTCCAAAACAACATTTCCATCTCCCTTTCCCCCACAGATTAGTACCTTCTCTGGCCCAACTGCAGTGGCGCAGTGTCTATACCTACCCTGCGGGAGGCTCTCGACCTTTTTCCAATGTCCAGATTCCACAATCCAAACGTCACTCATGGATACATCCGGCGAAGCCCTTCCACCGACTAATAACAGCTTTTCCGGCGCAAGCTGGGTAAGTGTATGGCACATCCTCGCGCTTGGTCCTCGCCTATTCAGCGCCGGGTGTTCTTTATAATATTTGGGGGGGTCCTTGCGTTCGTCTTCAGTAATTAGTAGGGATGTCCCTAGCCTTGTAGATGAGCCTAGTCCTCCGTGGTAAACCCATTGGTTATCCCCCCATTTCGCCGCAGCACCCATCCATCGTCTTAATAGTGGGAACGCAGTAAACTCTCCGGTGTATCCACCCTCGATCCTAGATTCTTCCGAGCTGTGAGCTTGCATCAGAGGTGGCCGTAGATCTGGATGAGAACAGTAGTCTCCACCTCTCCATTTTACCCCTTCTGCCCGGAATGGTCCCGGATCCTGTTGGTGGACTCCTCCTGTCCGCGCATGGGTGATAAAATAGTGCTGGCAAAATACGAAGAATTCTTCCCACTCATCAAAAGGCTCTACTGATTCCAGATGCTTTCTTTGGGAATCCGTCACCAAACTACTCCAGAAGGCTAGGAGATCTAAAGTATCTACTGTTTGCCAACCTCCATTTGCAAACCGGGCAGCTTGATTGGCAAGAGTAGGGTATGCCTCAATTGATTTTAGAGGGGTAGAGAGGTTGCTGAAGTGTTTTAACATGGTTCTGGCAAATGGGTGAGATGGCCCTGACGGCAAACACTGCTCTAGTATCGAAAAGCGGGCTATGGTTTATAAGCAACTACGATTCACTAGTGCACTCACACGCCTTCTGAACGGGGGGGGGGGATAATTTTACCATCCGGGAGAGTAGCTGTCCAGCCAATGAGTGCGTCGACTGCGCCTTGGTCCATGTAGGCAAGTGATACTTCGGCCGTGAACAAAAGGGAGGCATTATCAATCAATCCACCGTCCATGAGTATATGCTTAAGCTTGTCAAGTTCACGAAGATCGCAGCCAGCGGCCAGATACTGCAAGCTCCGGTAATGGACATTGTCTATAGGTGGGTCGTGAAGCTCTGGGCTCTTGAGAAGATTGTGGAGCCCTGGAGTTTTAGATATGATACGTGACTTGGTAGTAATCAGGTCAGGATAATCAAGGTCGATGTATAGTACGTTATCGAGGTCCTGCGTGCTTGAGATGAATTGAAAGGGGAGAGGGTCACTGAAAAGTGAGGAGATGTATGTCAGCATATCGGAGTCACGAACTCTCACTGAACGGGCCAAGACTATTCGACAGGATGGGGGGGCGTACTATCCACAGCCAAGATTGATCACGATCTTCTTTCGTTTAGGGTCTGGAAGTTCCTCGAACAGAAATGAGCGAACAACATGCTCTACAGCCTGCATTCGTAGCCAATAGCCGCGGTTTATCAAAGGAGAACGTCTCTGGGGTTTTTTGACGAAGTGACGTAGAAATTGAGGTTCCTCAGGTTTGAAGTAAAGTCTTTCGACACTTCTCTTGCTCACAATGGAGCTGTTATTTGTCTGCTTGTAAGTTAGTCAGGGCTCAGGAAAAAGTAGACGATTTGGGAGTCTGTGGAGCATGTACACCCATTATCGCAGCATCCCGTCTTTCCTTTTCACTGGCGGGGACATTCTTTTTAGCTGCCTGCACTGTGTTAGTGTCCATGATGATGAAACTTGGTAAAACACTGGAGGTTTGAATGATAATGATAATGTTGGGATGGAAGCCAAATCGCTCTCCTGAAGAATTTTTCGGGGTGGGAGAGACTTGAAGGTATTTTTCTCCCTCGTAATTTACTTTCTATGGGAAACACTGCCCTGGCTTGTGTGCTGGTTTTCGTGACTTGGAGGGGTTGAAGCCAAGACTGCCAAGATATTTATTTAGCAACGGCTACCTCCGTCTCAACTTCGCCCCGCGTGCTGATGGTTTTGTGTGTTCTCTCCTCCTCCTCCTTGTTCATCTGCCATACCTTTCTCTGATTGACCGACCTGGCGCTTGCAAAAACTCAACCCCTCAGTAGCTCTCATAGCACTGCCATCCCGGGGCCCGGGAGATCTAAATCATTCTGCGGTCGGGTTTCTTATACGGTGTGCATCGTCATCCCTTCAGGCAGACCCCAGCCTTCCCGATAAAAAACCTCGTTCCGACTTGTCAACGCCGACACTTACTTTCTGCATATGCTCTACCACCAAAACTCAGTGCCGTCAACCACAGAATCCTAACTCATCAAAGCTATGAACTTTGTCACTTTCAACCAGGACTTCTCTTGCTTGGCCGTTGGCACCCGCAATGGCTATCGAATATATAACTGTGATCCGTTTGGCAAGGTTTATGAACAAAAGGAGGGCGGGGATGTTTCCATAATCGAAATGCTGTTCAGCACCTCACTCGTTGCCCTCATCCTTTCCCCTCGCCGACTAGTCATAACAAACACAAAGGTTGGTACCCACGGTAACAAGGCTATTAATCCTCGGGCATAATATCTCAGCTTTGAATCTAGTCTCCTCTTTGATCAAATTCAGGCTAACTTTACATGTTGCCCTTTCCGAAGCGGCAATCTACGATATGCGAACTCACATTTCCAACATCTATATTGGCTGTCAAATTGAACCGAAAACGTTTGATAGTAGTACTAGAGGAGCAGATATATGTATATGACATCAGCAACATGAAGTTACTACACACGATCGAGACTTCACCTAATCCAACCGGTAAGGCATTATATCCACACTGAACCCCCCAGCTTCTTTACTAATATGTGTTTTCCATCAGCTATCTGTGCACTTTCACCTTCCTCGGAAAAGTGTTACATTGCTTACCCAAGGCCAACGAACTCTAGTACCTCGCCGTTCTCACCTCCTTCCCATGCCCCCCCAGGCGTTAACGCACCTCCCGCAGCATCGGGCGATGTGCTTCTTTTTGATGCAATAAAGCTTGAAGCTGTGAATGTGATCGAGGCCCACAAGGCTCCGCTAGCTAATGTTGCACTCAACAGTGAAGGATCTCTTTTAGCTACTGCATCGGACAAAGGCACGATAATCAGAGTTTTTTCTATTCCCGGTGCTCAGAAACTTTACCAATTTCGCCGAGGAACGTACCCTTCACGTATCTTCTCGATTGCTTTTAACCTTATGTCTACCCTGCTCTGTGTCTCGTCTGCGACGGAAACCGTCCACATATTCCGCCTCGGTGGACCAAATCCCCAAGAGCCATCATCTGGACCTTTCCGGGCTACTGATTCGGACGGTGGGGGTTCACCGACGGGATCTGTCGCGTCATTTCCATCCAACCATGCCGGTGCTGCGGGAGGTGGTTTTGATCATTATGTAGAGTCAAAGCGCCGTAGTGGCTCCGGAACATTTGGCTCTTTGATTAGACGCTCTTCGCAGCAGATTGGGCGGACAATTGCTGGTGCTGCTGGAGGGTATCTGCCACATGCCGTGACTGAGATGTGGGAGCCGGCGAGAGACTTTGCCTTTGTAAAGCTTCCGAATGCTGGGCTGAAGAGTGTTGTGGCACTGAGCAGTACAAGTCCACAAATAATGGTTGTAACTAGTGATGGTTACTTTTTTGTGCACAATGTGGATATGGAGAAAGGTGGAGAATGCGTGCTCACAAAACAGTACTCGTTAGTTCCCCCCCTTCCCTCACTTAACTTTTTGGACATCGATCGGGCTGACCGCTGCTCTTACCTAAATCAGTTTGCTAGATTCAAGCGAGAAGATGGGGCAGAGTTTGATGTATGATTGACGATCTCATTCGGCGGGATCGAGTGAGTGTATGAATGGGGGTGTCCAGAATTCGCCAGCTGCTATTTCCCACCTTCCCCTAAAGCGATTGTCTGATAGCCTTTTTGCAAATACTTACGTTTCAATAGGCATGGAAATTTGTAATTTACCTTTTCCTTATCTTATCCTTTCTTCTTGTTCCCTCCCTCCTCCCCTTTTGCCCATCTCTATTTCTCCTTTCCTTTTCATTTTCAATGGCGTTGGTTATTGTGCCCTCAAGCATCGTTTTCCGGTAACGAGTGACAAAGGGGCTTTTTTTTTCCTTCAAATTATTTGTTATGTTATCTTGAGTTTCTCTCTTGAACTCCTAATTCTGTCTTTTATTCCTTTCCCCCTTTTTTCCTTCCTCTTCGCACAAAGACTCTTTTCACATATTTACCTGCTTATCCGCAATCAAAGCATGGATTCGAGCAAGTTATAGAAAGTACTTATTTATTTGTTTATCATGCCAGCTATCAATTCGATATCTGGTTGATACGCTATTGCGTCTTGCACACAAGCCAATGCGACCTATACAAGTACTATAAGAAATTCACACTCATACAAGAGCAGGCAATGGGGGAATTTGCCCGAAGGTGGTATTACGTATAGTGCTCCGGGGTGACCATAAGTCGGGCGCACTTCCGAAACGGGTAGGGTACCCGTGTGGGAACCAGCACCAATTAGGAAATCTGTGTGATATCTCGTGATCGGACTGGGTCAAGGACAAGGGTCGGGCGCACTCGACAACGCCGCCCCCTTACAAGCAGGCCCATAGCCCACATGCTTTCAGTTAGGCTTTTACCACTACTTGTATTCATGATTTATGGCCCGTCTGAATCGTGGGAAGTATTGTATCTCCGTGAGGCCATCAGGAAGTAGGAATGGCAGAGCTGAACCAGCAGAGGTGGTGGTGAAATTTCGCGAACGTAGGGGCATAGTTACCCGCACCAGAAAAACAGGGCGAAGGGTGTGCGAGGCTCCAAAATGGCAGTGCCCCCCACTTACCCTTGAACCCGAGCACACGAACCCTCACTGGAAACCAGCCCCTAATTCAAGTTCTCCCGAGTGAGATATCGTGAACCATCAATACATCCATCCATCCATCCATCCGAGGATCCAAGACTCGAGATACGAATAGTCGCAATCGAACTGCATTCGTGTTCGTGAACGCGACCGCTATCGCCCGTCTACCACCAAAATCCAGTGCTCCTGCTAAGTCATCTTTATCATGCAATAGCGATGGTATTCAAGAAAAAAAAGACCTGGTCTAAATTACGAGCGCAGCACACATGAGTATCATACATGAACACGGTCGAATCGCGCCACAAGCGGGAAGGAGCGGTGAGGATACTGCGAGAAGCGTTGACGATAATTGTGGAAAAACGGGGGGTTATAAATGCGACTGGTAATCGCGCATTACCACCTTGCGCATGCATCATTTATTTATTTCTTTTGCGAGTGGTCGGAATTGAGTTGGTTGTGTGTCGGGTCGTAGGTTCGGAGTGGTTTTGCGGTGATCCCTGGAGGAAGTGGGTGG
>QFET01016250.1:0-10414 GCA_003316355.1 Tuber calosporum | reverse complement strand
GGGGAGGGGAGGAATAGAATGATGGAAGAAGTGAGGGAAGATCAATGGCGGGGAGGCAGGGAGGGGAGTCTGGGATGACGGAGGGAGCAAAGCGTTGAGGGCGATTGGCGAGGGCCGGGCTAAGACACAGCTGCTGCGAGTGTAACCCAGCACAGTGATCGCACCGTCCAGTTCAGTAGCACTGGGGGTAGTAGGGGGGAAAGAGTGATGAATACCTGTAGCGATTTGAATCGCTGTAGGCCGGCAGGAAGGACTTGAATGACCCTCACTATCACTGAACAGCCTAACAGTTAACCCGAGGCCACACACATGAGATAGTATTCGTGCTGAATGTATAGATCGCGAGGAGGAAGTATCGGATTTTTCCCCCAATAATGAGTAATTTATTGTGTGAATTTCCAAGGCTCTTCTAGAACAACCTTATCCTCATATCTAAGGTTGGCTACTCCGGTATCGAATATTTTACAACGGGCTACGGGGCACGGGGGGCCACAAGGTGAGAAAAGTGTGCTTCCCGAAAGCACTCACTCAATCCTCCTTCATCCGTTCATGGTCAGTGGTCACAACCGGACTCTTTCGAACAGCTGGTGGACTGGACAGCTGCCTCTCTTCCACCAACAACGGGTGGCGAACGCCCAACCGACAGAAGATACATCGAACAATCCGGTTCTCAGCGTGTGGGGTTCCTATTTTTTTTTTTTGGAAGGGAAAGGCAGCCAGTCTCCTTCACTCATTGGCTACCGATCAAACGCCACGCCCGCGCAGTTGTGTGAACGCTTTTTGCTACAGGTTCTCAGGGGGTAACTCGAGTAGAATTTCAGCGAATAGTTCCAGAAGACCTTCTCCAATAAATCGCTCAAAGGGGAGAGTTGCGGCCAGTGGCGGAGAGGCGCACCACACACAAAAAATGGTTGTGGTCCATCTCTTGTCGGGAAAGTGGAAGACAGGGAAGAAAGAGAGAAACCCTCGAGCGTGCGAGTAGTATATCTCAAACCTTCTGCTTACCCTACTGCCCTTCCGTCCGCTGACCATGGAAGCTTAGTCGGACGTCGGACAGGGAGAACGCCATGACTGCGTAAAGTAATCAATCGTAATTGTCGCTCTAGAGGTGTTGCCTGCTAATGTACGCTGAGTTGACCACGATAATTGCGCAGAAATCTCGACCCTGCTCTTACTCCCCGAACTACATGGCTCACATCCAATTCAGTATGTTTAAGCGAATAAGGACCCGGATTGGTATGATACAACGTCACGACTTGGATCTTGCAGTACCTATAACATACTCTTTTATTGCAGATGGGAGCTCGTTCGTGACATCAATTACACCTGTCATACGAAGTTAATACACATCACACAGGGTAGCAAAGGTTGCTATCGAGTATTCTACTTTACTCGTACAGTACCTGTCAGCATGATGCTTTTTGCCAGTAGCAAAAAGGAAGGGAGGGAAGGAAGAAAGGAAGAACTGGCATGTAGACCGTTTTTGCAACTACGGGCAGGTTAGGAGAGAAGGCGACATGTTAGACATCAGTCAACCCCCGCTCGCATTCTAAATCTAAATGACTAAGTCGACCGAACGAGATAGAATACGGGCTAAAACCATTACCACACCCGTCACAGCAGAGGGAAGCAGGCTTCACCCTTGGAGACGGGGGGTATCGCTCGTCCCCCAGGCCGGAGAACCCCTCGGCTCAGGCAAGAGTTTCGGATGAGATGGTTTGCCGTCCGGCATAGTGGTCAGCCAACATTTAGGAGATGGCAAAAAAGGCTCGGAACTGTAAGGGGTTTGGCTCGAGCGGTTCATCGATTCAAAAAGCGTTTTGCAAAACGCATTTTGGAACTACTGTAACCAATCACACTGCACAAATATGGATTATGTACGCATGATTTGGACGTTCTGATTGGTCAGTGCCAAAATGCGTTTTGCAAAACGCTTTTTGAATCGATGAACTGCTCGAGCTAAACAGCCCCTGGGTGTTTGGAACTCATTTATAGAGATCACCCTGTGAAGTAAAATCGCATAGGGTAGGGGAAGGAGGGATGTGGGGGCAAAGCTTATAGTGGGTGCGACAGTGCCTGGGCTATCATACTATTTTGCGAGAGCAATTGCTAGGCTTTATCGTCATTTCCGTCAGAATTCCCAATACTATGGCCTAGCTCTCCTCTCCAGGAAGATCGGTTCTCAAGTATCTTGGAGAACAAAATCGCCATCTATACTGTACTCATCAGCATGGGCATGATGGAAACGAGAAATTCTGCGTAGCTTTGCTTGATACAAATTCGAGGCCCACACAATAAGTGCATCACCTACACGCACGATACCCAGGATAGGCTGGTGTTCCAGATTTTAAACCCGACCGGAATGGCCCGACAGCCCAAGGGATAAATGGGGGTGTAATCCCAGAGAAGAGCCCAAGCCCCTTCTACTCGTATGATACTCCCTCCGAGTACCGCCCTGCGCCTATCGAGAAGCCCGCATACCGGTAGGGGGTCCACAACTAACCACCACCACAACTACTCGGGTACTAGAGTACAGGGAGCAGTGAGGGTATTTCGTCAATTCACAAAGCAAGGAGTTCGCTTCATTCCACGCAAAACCCGTCCGCATCTCCACAGACCCTTTTGCACCGAAGACGATAATGGTTTGCCTAAGCTGGATGGAGACGAACACGATGAAGATTCTAGCAAGCACAAGCACGATCAGGAGTGGAATAATCGGAGTGAAGATCGTTTGGTAGGCTATCCGATATGCGATAATTGGAGTTGCATCCAATGAGTATTTAAAATAGTGGACTTGGGTAGAAAGTATGGATAATCGCGTAGGAGATCGTATTTCCAACATCACTAAAGTATAGTTTGTATTGGTTGACTTGGTGGCGAAATCTAACAATCTGAAAGGACTTTTGCTGCAGCCGCACCCCGCTGTAATGGACTGCTTATAAGTTAATACTGTATCATAAATTTATCCTGGTACTACCTAACTGTTTATAAGGGAAACCTCGCCATTACGAACGAACCCCCTGGGAATTTACTCCCCTGATCCCACACAAATGGCCCTCGCTATAACGAACAAAACATTCCGAATTCCTGACCTTCGTTATAGCGGGGTGCGACTGTACTTCAAAGGGGAGGTAAACAAGAGAATTGGGGAAATTGGAACGGCAGTAGAAAAGGGGTTTGGAAAACTAAATGCAGATATTAGGACCATGGATGGAAACCTCAGAGTGGATATCGAGAGAACCCGGGGAGATATGAGAACAGAAATCGAGAGGGCTCGTGGCAGTCTCGAAGCCGAAATGAGGACCCTGAACTGGCAAGTGGTTTGTATAGTATTTGCACACTGCGTATTCATTCAGTACTAGAATCCACCAGTTTGTAGGATCTCTCTTCAAAACCTATCTGTCTGACTTCATCTTTCCGAAAGAAGAAGCCCCATCAAAGGATCTGAATACGGTAGTGGTGGCCCTGGCCCGGTTATTCTTGGGCGCGGTCCTGACGTTCCTGCCACTCACTGGTCCGCTCCTGCTGTTTCCGGGTCCGGGCCCACCGCTTCTGGCCCCGCTGGTCTCGTTAGTAGGACCATATATCCCCCTGTAGGGGGCTGGTTGGTTGGTGGAATGGTGGTGGGTGGGCGGGATTCCAGGGGGTTGAACCATGATATATAATTTGTGGTAGGGGCAATTAATTTGTGGCCATACACATTATCCTTTTCCCGCCTACCATGATAAAACTAATAGGAAAGACAAGAGTATCATACTCATGTGTCTTTGCCAAGAATATCTCCACAAACTACTGCAGGTGTACTGTACGGTACTCCGACAACCACCCTATCAAGCAAGCAATATAACCTTACCACTAGCATTGCGCCCTCAGAACGAGAAGTAGCCGATTCCACAACTGGGACTCCACCAAACTCAGCTCCCCTTCAGCCCCGCTGTTATACCGGATCTGCGATGCACACCCAGAGCTTACAGTACTGTGAAGCCAAAACTAGATCCATCGCACCATACTTGTTCTGGCACCGGGAAACCCCTCTCCCTTCATCTCCCTCCAACGGGCCCTAGCAGGACCAAGCTAAACCAGCTGTCATTGCCCCGCAGATTAAATCTACATCATATGTTTGGTTTACCAATCAGCCAGCTCACCGAACATCGGAATGCAGGGGGTACCTGCATGCATGCGTACATCAGATGTTTGTTCTGGATGTGTTAATCTTGGTTGCTGTATGTAGGGGAGGGATGGGGGCTGCATCCACGCAGGGCTACGGCGTAGGGGCGTAGGGTATTGGTGTCGGTGGGTATGCTGGTGGGTGGCGGTGGTGCAACAGTGGATCAGTGGCTGCGGGAGGCGGTTTGGGGTCTTTCAATAGTGTGGTGTTTGTGATGTTGGAGGTGGGGTTTGTTCCCGGTGGATCTGTGGGTTCAAGTGAAAGTCGAGTATCTGCGCAATTGATTGTTGGAGATCGCTCTAATCTTAACCAAATCTCTTGGATTGGGGAAATCCCTAGGGGGCTATCTACTGGCAGCCCCATGCAAGCACAGCGCAGCACAGAAGATAGGTGCGTATCTAGCCTTCCCATGGTATCTCTTGAAGTGGGTAAGATCAAATCCAGCTAACCCTTTTCAATAGTACTTTGTGGGAGTTCTCCTAGCTCTCACTTCCTTAGGCGATACCTTTTCTTCCTTCCCAGAACAAGCGTATTGGCATCAAGACACCCCTAGGTACTCGCACTATAGTTGGGGGCTTCCGATAGACCAACTGACAACTGCGCATACTCAGGGGGCGTGAATTCACCTCTGGAAGGCTGTAGATGGGGCCTCAAAAAGATGGGGAATGGAGGTTTACTTTTTTCAGGCAGCCAAGTTAGATACCACCCGCTGCCAAGAGGTCATTACTTGTGAACAGGGCATATCTGATGGTGGAGTATGATTGCTAATAAGTCTATATGTGATGGAGCTGAGAAGCGATGTTGTGGATACCACGTTATCCATGAGACGGTAGCTAATGTGAACATAGAGGTGAACCTCTCTTTTGTACTTCACTGCGTCCAAGCTTCAGCCTGGATAGCAGACGTTATGTTTCTATCAATCTGTAGGCAGATATACCAACTAGAGCCAGGAACGGTATTATTAATCCATGAGTCCCGTGCTAGCGTTGGGTAGTGTGTAATTCACGAATTTGAGAGGAGGTGTGCCGCAGGGGAGCAGATGGGTGGTTGGCCACTAAAAGGAACTTGCCTGCTTAGGATATGGATCGCATAAGTTTCTCGCAAAATCGTGATAGTGAAATGAAATTACAAAATGCGAGCAAGAGACCGGGCACTTGAAATCAACTAAAAACCAGCACAAGAACAAGTTTCGAAAGCTTCCAACCATAACTACATCTTTGGGAAGATATGGTTTCATAGAAGTTCCCAGAAAAGACTCCTCTCCAATTCTATGTTTTGCACCACAAATCCGGGCAATATGAGAGGGGATTGTAAAATTTTGGATTACTTAACCGTGCCAAGGTTCATGCCGATTGTGGAACAGGGCGCAGTGCCAAATCTTACAGCACGTCTACGACATCATCAGCAAATAAAAAATATCCCACTTTGGACACAGGACGTCCGTGTCCGCACAGGCAGCGTCCTCTTGGAGATGGAATTGTTCGCCTTCTCTCATTTGGTGCATCCTCCTCTTGTGTACACAGACCTTTTGATTCACTAAAGTCTTATGCATTCTACCAATATTGTTCCATCCTTGCCATCCTAGTCACTTTAACATACACCTATTTTGTCCTAACACTTCCTAAACTTGGTC
Organism: Tuber calosporum; assembly: GCA_003316355.1. NCBI lineage: Eukaryota > Fungi > Ascomycota > Pezizomycetes > Pezizales > Tuberaceae > Tuber > Tuber calosporum. The sequence goes on along the minus strand of QFET01016250.1, from coordinate 4,613 downwards.
TTCATATCCCTGTGTATCTGGTTGGCATGACAGCAGATCACCCTTCTTCCAAGATCGTTATTCTATATTTTTCATTATAAGGGAACTAAATATATGCATTAGTGTCAATTATTGGCCAGATTTTTGAATAGCAGTAAGAGGCGATTGTGTGGGATCTACTAATTGTCCAGTGTCTTTATGCCGACTCCACAGTCTATTACAACTGATATTGTTATTTCAACAGCTTTTCTGAATGCTTACTTCTTTTCTGAATGCGTACTGAAAGGAAAGATCTCAGTCAAAATGTATGGCCAGAGTTGATATATAGGTGTTGGGTGAATTATAAAGTTACGATCCTATGCTGTTAGCTGACTTGCAACATGTAACTACTTCTCCGTAGGTTGGATGAAGATAACCGGGCTATCCTTATAGTACGGTACCGGGTGTTGCGCTAATCTCAGCCACCAAGGTAGGAGTACTATTGCAACAAGTAGTACTAGGCGAAAATCCACTATTGTTCTTAGGCCTATGCCTACGTTGTATGGATAGCCAAAACCCTATGGTTCCTATCGCACAACGCCAATAGAGGAGTAGGAAGGTAAAAAGGTAAAGTAATTGTATAGGAAAGAACTTAGATGGTTGTGTGAAGAGTCCTAACTACAGGCCTCCTAGAGGTCCTTATATAGGAACTCTTCCCTCAACCCTAACCCTGGTGACTCATACCTATGAGTCACACTCTCGGCATGACTCATATTGAGTCATACTGTGAAATCCATCAGCAGACTCCTATGAGCCACCTGCGCAGTGTCCCCGACCAATCAAAACTCATAAAACATGTCATGTGTCATAAAGTGGTCACATGTGCGAAACTCATGACTCATAATGTGAGTCTTGTGCGAGAATCATTACATCATATGACTCACCAATGTGGGTCATGCACACGATCAACCAATCACAATATAACAATGATTGCACTAGTGTGCATCATATAAGACCCCATGACTACTAGTGAGTCATAGTGCGAAATCTGACAGCTTTATCACTCATAACTATGAGTCATGTGAAATCCTGCCTGGCTTAGTCACCAATCCTGACAATCCGTCGCCATTGATGATGAATCCCTGATATTCTGTTCGTTCTTTGTGAAACTCACACTTAGATGGTTTGAGTGTGAGTACTTCCTTCCGCAAGGCTTCTATGATATTTCTGACATTGCTTTAGTGTTGTTCAAGGTTGTCAGAGTATATCAGAATATCGTCTAGATAGACAATACAACTGATATCTAGGGAGCAGCTCAGGATTCTGTTGACCCATCTCTGGAAGGCTGCTGGGGCGTTCTTAAGGCCAAAGGGCATGACAGTATATTCGTATATCCCGTATTTTGTCCTAAATGTTATTTTCCATTCGTCTCCATTGTTGATCCTAATGTTGTGGTAGGCATTTCGGATACCTAGTTTGCTAAATATGTTAGCTGTCCTTAGCATATCCAAGGCCTCTCCTATCAGTGGTAGCGGGTATCGGTCCCTTTTGGTGACTTCATTGAGTTCTCGGTAATCCACACATAGTTGTATTTTGCCATCTTTCTTTTTGACAAACAGGATTGGAGATCCTCTGTTCACATAAGAATCTCGGATCCAGCCTCGGTTTTTGTTGACACAGAGGTATTCCCTTAGTTCTTCCAGCTCTCTTTCTCCCAATGGGTACAACTTTCTGCTGGTACTGTTTCTCCTTTCTTTAGGTTGATCTCTAAATCAAGCTTCGCCCGGTGTGGTGGTAGGCGTGTTTCTTCTTCTTCTTTGACATGTCCAGGTACTGGTGATATTCCCTTGGAACAATATTCTATGTGTTCTCCTTTTCTTTTCCTCTCTTTGCGTTGATGGCCAATTCAGTGGTGATATTGATTGCTTTGATTTTGCTAGGCTTGTTTGCCTTATAATCCCATTTGAGTATCTTTGAGACTTCGCCCATTCGATAGAACTTTCTGAAGGAGGTGGCAGAGATCTCGTTGATCTCGATTCTTTGGCCATCTGGTTTGTCGGTACTTGCAAACCCGGCTTCGCCTCTCATAGTCAGAGCCAATTGCTCCACTTCTTCGCATTATCCTATGACAATCTTTTCGCATATTAACTAAGCGATTCTGCTTCCTAGCTCGACTGTATAATCCTCCCTTCCCAGGTTAACCAGTACTACCTTGATTTCACTCATATAGTCAGCGTCGATTACCCCCGCATTGACAGTAATCATATGTTTAACTGCTAATCCGCTGCATGGAGGAATTCGCCCATAGGTGCCCTCCGGTAGTTTGATGGCTATTCCGGTAGTGACAAGTTTCTGGTCTTTTGCTGGTATCGTGACTTTTTCGCTTGCATACAGGTCATGTCCTGCTGCCCTTGCTAATTCCTTGGTAGGAATCGTTGCTGTTTTGTTTAATCTTCGTATTTTGATGTTCTGGACATCCTTGGCCTGGATCTTAGAGAAGTGCATGGATAAATTCTCTTCCAGGGCTTCTGCTACGGGGATTAGGTCCACTGCTCGCGAGCTTTATAGGCATACCGTTGTACACCTCTCGCTATCGAAAGTGATCTTGTTGCTTTCCCAGTCGATTTTGGTGTTGTATCTTCTTACCTATTGTAGCCATAAAACCGCCTCATGGTTGGGCAAATCTGCGATTTGGAAGGTTGCTACTTCCCTATGGCTGCCAATGTCCATAGGTACTTCCGCTATATGGGTAATAGGTCCCATAGCGCTTGGCTCCCCATCCGCAAGGTAGATTTACCTTATTTCTTTTGCTTTCTTGGTTCGTATGCCATGTCATTGGCTGAATTCCTTATCGATAAAGTTTTATGTAGGGCCTGAGTCAATCATGTTGTTAATGATGACTGTCTTGTCCTTGCCATGTAATTGCATTTTAACCATGGTATGGTCTTTTTCTTGTTCCAATGTTTCCGTGTTAGTGAGTGCCATGTAGAAGTTGCCGATTCCAATAGTTTTGGTTGTCTTGTCCTGGAGTCCATCTCTTACTGGGCACTTTCTTCATTTCCCAGCTCATCAGGTGTTTCTCTGCTCTCCATTTCGCGCAGATTGGTTCATGGTTTCCAGCAGTTATTGTTGGTCTTGTTGTTGAACTGACTGGTATAGTCCTTCTAATCTCTTGCATTTCGGCAGTCACTGAATCTGTGCCCAGGCCCGGCGCTTCCCTGGCATAGGTTGTTGTCCCTTCTTCTTGTAAATTCTGCTCGTGAGAGGTTCAGTTGGGGGTATCTTTTGGTCGCATCCAGGTCCATTGGGTCTCCGCGAGTTACTGTATTGTTGCCTGTTCTCCAGGTTCAATTATCATTTCTGGGCGTTTCCGGTTGTCGGATAAGGTGCTGTTATTCCCTTGAAGGTGTTTGATCATTTTGATCCGATTTTCTTTGTCAATTGCCCATGCTGCAAGGGCATCAACATTTGTAGCCACCATGTGGTCTGCTGCCCATGTGTCTTAGAGCGTTCAGTTAATTCCTCTAAGGAACTGTCTTCTCAACGTTCCATTGTCCTCTTTGGCCTCTGTGGCTGTTAGGCAGTAGTCATTCCAGTATTCAGTAACTGGTTCTTTGCCTTGCCTTAGGCGGTCGAGCTTTGTCCTTACTGCATTTTCTGCGTCCACATCCCCAAACTTGTCTTGGAGGGCTGTAGTGAATTCCTCATAGGTAGTCCAGGTCTCTATTTTGCGCCCTTCAGCAAATAGAGTTATCCAGCTTCCTGCTGCGTCCCTTAGCAGGATTTTGACGTAGGTAATGCGTTCTATATGTCGTGTTTCGCCTGTTGCTTCAAAGTATAATTGGCATTGTACTAAGAGGGTTCGTAGTTTGGTCCTTATTCTATGAAAGGTAGGGGGTTTCTCGACCTTGATCCAGTTATTGGTTATTTCTCGCTGATAGTTGATCAGGTTCAGGATTTCATCGAACTGTGCAGTTGTGAACCCTGCTAGTTGAATTCCTGCTCCCACACCTTTATTTGCAGATCCTGGAGCAGACATTCTTGCCAGTCTGGGTGTTTCTGGTTCTATGGATCTGGCTGGTGAGGCAGGTTCAGGTGTGACGGCGCTTGCAGTCCTTTGTGACTGACTTCTGGATAGGTTTGTGTTGAGTGCTTCTTCAAGAGCCGGACCAAGTGTTGAGGTATCGATTTCTCCCTCTGTAAGGTCGATGTCGTTGTTTGTAAAGTCTGCCGTTTTGTAGTTAGGTGTTGTTTTGGTGAGACAACCATATGTTACGATCCTATGCAGTCAGCCGACTTGCAACAGTGAACTACTTCTCCGTAGGTTGGATGAAGATAACCGAGCCGTCCTTATACTACGGTACCGGGTGTGGCTCTAATATCAGCCACCAAGGAAGGAGTACTATTGCAACGTGTAGTTCTAGGCGAATATCCACTATTGTCCTTAGGCCTATGCCTACGTTGTATTGATAGCTAAACCCTATGGTTCCTGTCGTACAACGCCAATAGAGCAGTGGGAAGGTAAAAAGGTAAAGTAATTGTATAGGAAAGAACTTAGATAGTTGCGTGAAGAGTCCTAACTACGGGCCGCCTAGAGTGTCACGATTGCCTAGAAGAGCGCTAGACAGGAAGGACAGAAAAGCAGAGTAAGCCTT
>QFET01016233.1:0-25708 GCA_003316355.1 Tuber calosporum | reverse complement strand
GAGGGGACCAGGGGTGCTGGCGCGGGAGGGGTGGGTTGAGTAGGGGGCTGTGCAGTGCTGGGTGCGCGAGGCTGACCTGGAGGGGCCAGGGGAAGCTATGGCCATAACTGTTGCACAGGAAGTGGGGCTGTGTCGCTAAAGAGTGAAGCTTAAGCGAGGGGCAAGATTTGGTGTGTCGTGGCTGTTGCCACACAAAAGGGCGAAGTTTTGTTCGGATAAAAGGGGCAAGAATTTCAAGCGGGAGGAAAATATGGGGCGCGGAGCCTGCCCTTAAATACGGGCACTGCTAACTATTTATACACTTTTCCCAGTACTTATGTTGGCTATATAAAAGAAGTATCCTTGGAAACTTTGGCTATGGTCTAAACAGTACGAACACTATTTGACCCTGAAGATGTATGACCCTACTACAGCAAATGATCTCACGGACTATCTATTTCTCGGAGGGTGTAAAGCACTCCACCAGTATATAGCCTTCGATATCTGTGCCAAATGAACTAAATTCAAATTGATGCCGCCAATTTGCGAACATCATACGGAATACCAGGTGATCAGTCTGGATGGCTCTCTTTCCTACATATATGCACTGATGTGCAGATGCATTCTGACTATCAAGAATGCAGAATACGTAATAGATCCACTAGGATAAATTACTCTGTTATCTTTCACCTAGGCTGAGTAGTTCTGGATACGATCCTACCTCTTGCCAGTATGGGTTGTAGTCAATATAGTCACCTCCAGGCATTATATAGCATCACATATTTAGACTCCAAAGTATAGTACCATATCCCATATCTGTAACATCTGCTCCCCCTTCCTAAGCTTTGTCTCAAAGCAATTCTTCCTTTTACTACTCCTTCCGGTAGGGTTAAAAAAAATTCTGCGATAACTTGGCCACAGCAGGCAAAACCTTTCTGTAGATATTACCTAGCCCAACCTTGGCATTGCAGGATTTTCTTTGTGTAAATCTTCCAACAATTCTTGATCATGCTCTAAGTGCTCTGGTGGTTCCCAGGCGTTCTCATCTTCGAAACATACTTTCCACTTGATAAAGTATCAAAGTTCTTGGATCGTTCTTGAACTTCCACTGAATCTTCGCTCATAAAAGATTATTTCACTCTTGATGATTTTTTCCACTTCCGATTCAAGGTTACCTTCAACTTCTTCCGGTGCCAGGAGTGGTTGTTCTCGGCCAGGTTGAACAGATTTTAGGTATGGCTCCAGTAGCTATACATGGAATACCGGATGGATTTTCTTTCGCTCTGATATTTCCAATTTGTACGCAAGGTTTCCTCAACATTCTAGGATTTTAAACAGGGAATATAATTTTCGCGCTAACCTCTTGGACGGTCGCTTGGTGCGGATATTCCCCGCGTTTAGCATAACCAGGTCGCCAATTTTGAAGTCTGGTTGACTGCGAGCTTTGCGGTCATAGTACTTGTTCATCCCTTCACGAGTCTTCTCTTGGGATTCCTTTGCCTTTTCATCTATCGCTTTCATCCACTGAGCATATAAAGTTGCTCCCGGGTTCTGAGCTTCTCGCTCCTTCATCCATTCTGGTTGAGCATGGTAACCAATATTAGCGAAGAAAGGGGTTATTCCCTGTAAACTTGTTACAGAGTTATTATATGCATACTTAGGCTAACGGAAGTAGATGGTACCAGTCATCCTTATCTTAGTTGACAAATATTCGAAAGTAGCCTCCCAGCACTTAGTTGACTGTTTCCGTTTATCCATCAGTTTAAGGATTGTAAACTGTAGACCTCTTTCTTTTGATGCTTAATGTCTTGCACAATGATTCCCAAAATTCTCCTGCAGACTTTGCATCCATGTCAGAAATTATTTCGATTGGTAACCCATGAAGTTTCAAAACTTCTTTGATGAATGCCTGAGCAACGTCCTTTGTGGTAGCGTTACCGTCTAAGCAAATAAAGTTTGCCATTTTGGTGAACCAGTTGACTACAACCATGATCTGGCTATATCCTGCAGATTTGGGAAGTTGTTTGATAAAATCTACTGACGTAGACACCCAAGCAGCAAATGGAACTTGTTGTGGTTGTAACAGGCCAAAGCGTAAATGTCTTTGTGCCTTAGCTTTTAGGGACTTAGTACAGTATCGTACATAGTGGTTTGTCCAGTTCGCGATTCCTTTCCCGTAAAAGTCTCAAGTGATAATTTCCGGAGCCTTTTTTAGACTGAATTGTCATGCGATCTTAGAGTCGTGACTGCTTTGTGCAATATCTGTCAGTAGATGTTCGTTTTGAGGAACATATAGGTGTTCTTTATAGTAGAGCATTCCATCTGTTATGGTCCATTGTTTAGGCCTTTCTTTGCCATCATCCGGTAAACTTTCTTGTTCCTTCTTTCGGCATAGCCAATGTGGATCCTCCTTTGCTATTTCTCTTACCCGTTACAATAATTGTATATCATATTTCTAGACTTTGCAATTAGCAAGTATTGCATTCGAGAGTAGTATTTGTCCCTTAGTGCATATCGGGTATGAGGTAATGTCCGTTGAGTCCAAATATTCGTGCCTTCCGTCAGCATATAGCAAATATAATTGTGGTTGGTTTCTTTCTACCCGTATATCTGAACTGGCAAACCTATGGCTTGCTCGTTCAGTTTCATTTAACTCCAGAACCTCTTGAAGTTCCCTCTCATCAACCTTTTCCACAATCATCTGTGCTATCCGGTCTCCTGGGTGTACCTGAAAAGGATCGTCAGTAGTGTTGACTAGGAGGATTTTAACCTCACATCTATAGTCCGCATCCACTACTCCGGCTCTAAGGGAAATACTATGCTTGACTGCTAATCAACTACGTGGTGCAATCAGTGCATATGTTCCAATTGGTAATCCTATAGCTAATCCTGTCCCAATAAGCACTTGCCCCTTCGCAGGAACTATGTTGTTTTCGGTAATGAATAGGTCATGACCGGCGGCTAGTTTGGAATCTCGAGTCGGTATTCTTGCTTCCTGTTGAAGTCTGTTAATCCTTATCGTATCATTCCGTTTCTCTTGAGGCAACAGCTGACTGATATGTTTGGAGTTTTCTGTACCCCATATAACTGAGACAAATAAGTTTCGGGTATTCTGGAGATTTTCAAAGTGATGAGACTGAAATATAGCCTGCTTGGCATCCACAGCTCCCACCTCAGGGCGGTACTCTGGCCACCTGCTTATTGTATCCAGTTTAGACTCTCTGGTTCCAGATTGGGAAATAATTTTAAAGTTAAAGTCAGTGAGCTTCTGAGCCCGGCGAATGTGTCTCGCCGACCAGGCCTTTGTTGTAAGAAAATATTGAAGGTTTTGATGATCGGTGTAAATGGTGAAAGGTTCACTGGTCCCAGCAAGATAGTGTCGGCATTCTTCCAATGCAACTAATATTGCCAACAATTCCTTGCTATGAATGGCATAATTACGTTCAGAAGGTGTCAACTTTTGTGAATGGAAAGCGACAGGATGTAGTTTTTTGTCAAAATATTGAGATAGGACAAATCCAAGGGCGTATTCGCTAGCATCCGTTTCCACTACCGTTTCCCTGTCTGGATGGAAATGACACAATATCGGAGCTGTGATAAACCTACGTTTATGCTCCTCAAACGCTTGCTGTATCATGTCTCCACAAGAAAAATCCTACGTGTTTCCTTTAAGCAGATCAGTAATTGGTCCAAATAGTAGGGAGAAATTATTTATGAACCGCCTGTAGAAGTTGGCGAAGTCCATGAATATTTGAATTTATTTTACCGAGGTGGGTAGTTTCAAGGCCTTGATTGATTCCACCTTTCTGTCGCTCATAGTAACTCCATCAACAGCCACAACATACCCTAAGAACTCCACTGATGTGATATGAAAGGTACTTTGGTAAGCGAGATGGCCATTCTGTATTCTCACAGTCTTTCTTAAACTTTTCTAACCAATAAGACATGATCCTTCTCAGATTTAGAGTATATAAGTATATCATCAATGTATACTACTACTCCTTCATCAAGGAAGTCTTTCAGGATCATAGTCATTATTGATTGTAAGTTGGCTTGTGCATTTACCAGACTAAATGGTATGACATTAAATTAATAGGAGGCGTATGGTGTGTGAAAAGCTGTTTTCCATTCATCGCCCTTTCGTATGCGGATCAGGTTGTAACCGTCCTTCAGGTCCAAGTTGGTGCAAATAGTGGCTCCTTCCACACGGTCGCGTAGTTCCATCATAAGGGGTAGTGGATATTTGTTGTGGATAGTGACTTTGATTAACCCTTGGTAGTCAACTACCAACCAAGACGTCCATCAGGGTTTGGCAGAAAAATTATTTGTGCTCCGGCCGGTGATTTGCAGGAGGAAATTTTTCCTTGTTTTAACATATCATCCTGATATGTTCGCAGTGCTTTTATCTGCTTTTCCGAGACGGGAAAATTGGTCACCATGGTGGTTGGAAATCTGGTTTGAGGTCAATAGCATGGTCGAAGGTCTAATGAGCCGGTAGTTTCGCCGTAGTTGACAGGCAGAAAAGGTCTTTGTAGTTATGGTATTGCATGGGTAGTGTATCAATGATTATTTCTTCCTCATGATCTACTCTTGCTACTCTTCAAATAACGACGGCCTATGGATCTTCCAGAACCTGCTCATCCTACAGAATTGATATTCCTTCATCCTCCAGTAAGACGTGTAACTGACATCCATGAGCTTCAAACCTCTAGCTTTGTGGGTCTTGAATTTCCGTAATAGGATGTTCATCATTCCACCACCCAAATAGAATTATTATTCCATAATTTCCTGTTGCTTCGATCTCACACACAATCTTTGATAAGTGGGTATTTTTCCCATTTTCCAGGTAAAGAGGAAGGGTGAAATCCCTTTCAGTAGATAATTCGTTTCCAGTAAAACACGAAATGGGTGTCGGATCCTCACAAGACTAGTAAGGAATATTCAATTCCTAGATTAAATTTTCGTGTATAACAATGATATTGGATCCAGAGTCTAATAAAACTATTACGCGATATCATTGCCCGTACACATAGATATGTGTAGTTCCTTCAGGACATTGGTAGCATTTTGATTCTTGCTGTTTGAGCTTCTGCCACTTGTGCAACGTTGTTATCTCCATTCGTTCACGCTTTGAAGACATTCTAGTTGAATAGGTTGGATGTTCGTGACAGCGCGTGCATTGTTTCGACCATAGTGGTCTCCTCAGACGAACTAAACAAATAGTTAATTATTAAGATTTGGGCAGTCAACTACTAGTGGTCTTTACCCCCTGGCGAGGGGCTCCAAAAAATGAAAACCCACGTCAATAGGGATGTGACCAGTAAAACGCTATAACAATGTAATAAAAAAAGTCATTCTTCTCTGCCTTTCCTGTAGGATAATACCCTAAAGGAGTAATAATTTACATAAATAAATTAAATTTCCGAAAAGAGTAGAAAATTCAGAACATAGTGACCGTTTCCGAATTTGGAATATCTCGTACCAATGTGGTATTATTTGGTGTTAAGTTGACGTAGTTGAGGTCACGTACACAACACGTCCCTGTTAGGCGAGCCCATATCAAGAGGTTTCCCTTAAGACTTACAACTGTTCAGCTATGGTCTAGTGGTAAAATGAGCCTGGCCCTTTCATTTTGTCCGCAAGGCCTGCATTCAATCCACCCTTTGGCAGATTAAATAACAGTAATTTGTACCGGAGGCAACTAGGACTAGAGCGTACCGTGGGGTCAGCCCTGCTCCTGCCCTGCACTTCACAAGTGTCTAAAAACGGGAAGCACATCCAAGTGCCTTAAAAGGAGATCCTACTTCTGAAGAAGTAAAAAGCAGTAACTGTCCCTAATTGTGCCTTGGCAATATGGAATGTTTCATATGACTCACGATTTGTGAGATCATTTATGATTATGAATGTTTGATTAGATTTATGTTTATGATTTCATCACTCACGATTGTGAGGCCATATGATGTTATGACTTTTGCACCTGACTACAAGTATGAGTCAGGGGTTTCACGCATGTGACACGATTACCGTATATGACCTTTTAGGGAAATTGGATACTATGGGGATTGTATACTATGACTCAAATTGTGAGTCATAGGATGTTTGTTATACTATGACTCACACGGCAGTCATAGTAAAGAGGTGACTCATGGTAGAGTGACCAGGGTTAGGGTTGTGGGAAGAGCGCCTATATAAGGAGGGTCACAGACACACATAGCTGGCTCTTCACGCAACCACCTAAGTTACTTCCTATGTTATATTTTAACTGTTAGTTCAATCTATACTTTAATCTTATTACGACCATCCGTTTATATCACCGACCGAAAGGTGATTCAAGAAACGTATGGCTAAGGAGCAGTCGCACGGGCTAGGAGTGAAAGGAGTCAGTGTTCCCTAGGCGACATAAGGCTATGAGACCTGAGAGCGGTAAGACAAGCGGTAGGTATCGTTACCTGTTGCTATTAAAGAAGATAGTGTGCCTTGTCCGGCAGACTGAGGATAGGTTTGTAACATTTGGTTGCGTCTTTTGCGACACTTAACTAATACAAAACGGATTCACCTATGGATACAGAAGTACCAGACTTCAAAGATCCACAGACTTTCATTGGGTTACAAGCAGAACTTGGACAAGCCTTAAGCGAGATATCGCGAGTAGGATCACCAAGACCCGCAAGTCCGGTCACCCCGCAAGTAAGATCAAGATCAGGGTCAGTAAGCTCTGGAGCATCCCCAATACACAGAATGTCGGGGGTAGTGGGACCAGTGGATACGATAACTCTCACAAGAGAACAACTGCGAGAGTTAATCAGAACGGTTCAGGAAAATCGACAGGAACAGACGGTACGAAGGCCAAAAATCAACATCCCGGATACATTTACCGGAGACCGTACCAAACTGCGAGCATGGCTAGTCCAACTTGCAATGTACTACACGGCACTAGGATGGGCAGAAAATGAAGACAGATTAAAAGTGGACTTTGCCAAATCTCTACTGAGGGAATCGGCTGGCAAATGGATTACTCCATATGTGGAAGGAAAGACCCCAGCCACAAGGAATAAATGGGCAGAATTTCAAGCCACTCTACTCATTCAATTCGGCGACGTGGATGCTAGGGAAATGGCAAGATATACAATTGAGAAAATCAAGCAAGGGAGGAGGAATGTGACAGATTTCTGGAACGAGTTACGACTATTGGCAACAGAGGCAGAATACGACGAAGCAACCTTGGGAAGGGCCTTCCCAAGGGGCTTACACGAAGAAATTCAGAACGCATGGGCCATGAGTGCTCAAGACTTCACGACTACTGAGAAAACGGTGGTATGGGCTATTAATCAGTAAAACCGCTTGGATGTTATCAAACACGTGCAAGCAAGGTCAAAGACCAAAACATACGACAAGGTCCGAATCTACGCCTGCACCTTCAAGACCCAACGACTACAGCAGTCCCAAGGAGATCCAAGGGACCTAGATGCGACTAGGCGAAGAAAAGCTCTTAACATATCACGGACTAAATATTGGAGGAGAAGAAACAACAATCTGTGTATGGCATGTGCGAAGCCAGGACACATGATGAGAAACTGCACCAACCCGAAAGACGAGAAAGAATACCCGGTGAGGACAGTCAGTAGGGTTCAGAATCCACGATGGAAATAAAGAACCGCAATCCGCAAAATAGATGTCGAAAGCGAAAAGAACGAAGAGGAAAAAGACGACGGTCCCCAGTAAGCGATAGTCATAGGGTCAAGGGGAAAAAGAAACCCATCGAGATACGAAACTTCTACGCGGCACTAAACAACACGGAATCACTGGAACAACAAAATGACCATGTCATGGTAAAAATGCGACTACATGCTAGAGACAACTGTATCAGCATCAACGGAATGATAGACTTAGGAGCAACTTAGGATTTTATTGATAAAGAGGTATGCGAAAAGTACGGCATGCCCATGGTAAAGGCCACACAACAACGAGAGATTTACCTAGCGGACGGCAAACTCAGCAAGATGGGTCCAGTAACCCATACGACGATAGTACCTGTGGACATCGGTAGCCATAGGGAAATGATTACCTTCTAAGTGGCAAATTTACAAAACCATGAAGCAGTTCTTAGAATGCCATGGTTGAGAGAACATAGCCCCTCAATTGATTGGGGAAATGGGACCATCACGTTTGATAGTGAGAGATGCACGACCTGGTGTTTAAAAGAGTCACCGAGGGTCTTTGCAGTCCCAGAAGCGGAAGCCCTGGAGGAGAACTTAAGATATGAAGTTCTCAACGGTTCAGGCAAAAACGGATAAACAGATCCTAGTCATAAGATTGACTAAAGAGGCAACGATGCCTACGTGAGGCTCACTGAGGGCGGCAGGACACGACCTGTACTCTAGCGAAAGAGCAACGAGACGAGCCAAAGGGCAAGAAGTCATCCGAACCGGAATAGCCATCGGATTACCACAGGGCACTTATGGGCGCATTGTACCATGAAGCGGGTTAGCAGTCAAGAACAGGCTCACAACTAACGCGGGTGTAATAGATGCGGATTATACAGGTGAACTGAAGGTATTAATGTTGAACCTCGGGGACGAAGACTACACAGTCAACTCCGGTGACAGGATAGCACAACTGATATGTGAAAGAATTCTGGACAGCGAATGCAAAGAAGTAGAAGTACTTGCAAAGACTGAACAAGAAGACAAAGGATTCGGAAGTACGGACCACCAGAGAGACTGGGACAGAAACGAATCAGAGGGTACCCAGGAAGACACAAACAAGGACCGGACACGTATAGAGATCTGCGAGATCTCGGCCCGAGCCCTTGGGAAGTTCTACCGAAAAAGAGAGATCACAGGCATTCTAAAGTGGAACCAGGAGGATGGCCAATGCGATTTGAAGGCAATAAATGTCAGTACCGAACTGGCTATTAAGGCCAAAAAGTACCAAGGGAAAGAACCCTTGGAACAGATGATACCAGAGGTATATCACCAATACCTGGATCTCTTCGAAGAAAAAGAAAAAACCACGTTACCGCCTTATAGAAAAAGAGTGGACTACGAGATTAACCTAGAAAAAGGAAAGACAATCCCAGCAAAGAGGTTATTTTCACTGGTAGCGGCGGAACTGGGAGAATTGAGAAGCTATGTCACGATTGGTGACTAAGCAAGGCAGAATTTTGCATGACTCATAGTTATGAGTCATAAGGTTGTTATATTTCGCACTATGAATCATTAGAAGTCATGGGGTTTCACATGATGCACACTTGTGCAAACATTGTTATGTTGTGATTGGTTGAACCTGCGCATGACTCACATTTGTGAATCATATAATGTAATGATTTTCGCACATGACTCACACTATGAGTCATGGGTTTCGCGCATGTGACCACTTTTGGGCACATGACTTATTATATGAATTATGGTTGGTTGGCGCCCGGAGCAGTTGACTCAGAGGAGTCAGCTTATTGATTTCATACTATGACTCACTATGAGTCATAGAGGTCGTGTGACTCACAGGTATGAGTCAGCAGGGTTAGGGTTGAGGGAAGAGTGCCTATATAAGGACCTCTAGGCGACCTGTAGTTAGGACTCTTCACGCAACCATCTAAGTTCTTTCCTATACAATTACTTTACCTCTTTACCGTTCCATTCCCTATTGGCGTTGTGCGATAGGAACTATAGGGTTCAGCTATCAAGACAACGTAGGCATAGGCCTAAGAGCAATAGTGGAACTCCGCCTAGTACTACTCGTTTGAATAGTACTCCTACCCTGGTGGCTGAGATTAGCGCCACGCCCCATACCGGACTACAACAACGGCCCGGTCATATTCATCCAACCCAAAGAGAAGTAGTTACCTGTTGTAGAACCAGCTTACCCCATAGGATCGTAACATTTGGTTGCGTCACCTAAGCAACACACAACTACAAAATGGCAGACTCTACAGACAACGACATCGACCATACTGAGGGCGAAATCAATACCTCAACACTCGGCCCGGCACTCGAAGAAGCAATTAGCACAAACCTATCTAGAAGCCAGTCACAAAGAACCACAAGTCCGGTGACCCCTGAGCCGGCCTCACCAACAGGATCTCTGGAACTAGAAACCCTAAGACCAGGAAGGATGTAAGTACCGGGACCAGCAACTGCATGTAGAGGAGCAGGAATTCAACTAGCAGGATTTACAACTGCACAGTTCCACCAGATCCTGACTCTGATCAACAACCAGCGAGAAACAACCAACAACCGGATCAAAGTCGAGAAACCTGCTACCTTATCTGGGACAAGGACCAAACTACGAACCTTCTTAGTGCAATGCCAACTATACTTTGAAACAACACAAGAAACACGACATACGGAACACATCACCTACGTCAAGAGCTTGTTAAGTGATGCAGTAGCAAGCTGGATAATCCCATTTGCAGAAGGACGCAAGCCGGAGACCTGGACTACATATGAAGATTTCACTACAGCCCTCAAAGACCAGTTTGGGGATGTGGATGCAGAAAATGCAGCTAGGGCAAAACTCGACCGCCTGAGGCAAGGCAAGGAACCAGGTACAGAATACTGGAATGACTTTCGCCTCACAGCTAAAGAGGCGAATGAGGATGATGGTACACTAAGACGCCAATTCCTTAGAGGAATTAACCGAACGCTCCAGGACGCAAGGGCAGCAGACCACATGGTAGCGGCAAATGTCGATGCCCTTGCAGCCTGGGCAATCGAAAAAGAAAATCGGATCAACATGATCAAGCACCTTCAAGGAAACAACAGTACCGTTATCCAACAACAGGAAACGCCCGTAACAATAACGGAACCTGGAAGTCGGGCAACACTATAGATACCCGAGGCGACCCAATAGACCTGGATGCTACCAGAAGACGTCCACAACTAAACCTCTCACGAGCAGAGTTCACAACAAGAAGGGACAACAACCTATTCCTAGGATGCGCCAGACATGGGCACAGACTCAGTAATTGCCAAAATGCAAACGATGAGAAGGACTATACTAGGCATTTCAACCCCAAGACCAACAATAATCGCAGGAAACCACGAACCAACCTACACGAAATGGAGATCAGCGAAACACCTGCAGAGTCGGGAAACGAAGAAAGTCTCCAGCAAGAGATGGGCTGCGGGACAACAAAACCAAAAGTATCGGAATTGGCAACATCTACATGGCACTTACAAATACGAAAACATTGGAACAAGAAAAATACCATGCCATGGTCATATTGCGTTTACATGGCAAGGACAAGACAGTCATCATCAACAGCATGATTGACTCGGGCGCTACAGAAAACTTTATTGACAAGGAATTGAGCAACAGACACGGCATACGAACAAAGAAAGCGAAAGAAATACGCGAAATCTACCTTGCGGACGGGGAGCCGAGCGCTATGGGAGTAATTACCCATATAGCGGAAGTACCTATGGACATAGGCAGCCATAGGGAGGTGGCAACCTTCCAAATCGCAGATCTACCAAACCATGAGGCCGTGCTTGGGCTGCCATGGTTAAGAAGACAGACAAATCCGATAGAGCGAGACCCTCAATCAATACAATATCAAAATACAATACCGACCTGGGATGGAAGGGGTCAAACCATATGCCCTTACTAGGAGAGAAAAAGATGTCCCGAAAAAGAACGACGAGAGGATCCAACAAAAACAATGAATCCTACTCCCTAAAGAACAATACTTCGAAGCCATGGAAGTGGTCAAGTTTGTCGCTGAAGATTTTGGCATCTGAGAAGCAAGCACGAAAGACAGAAAGATAAGATCAATCCAGGAAGCCCTTAGGAAAGGAGAGAAAGAAATGAAAGATGTGGCTCTAGGGGCATGTGAATGTAAGGAAGGATTCCTATGGCATCAAGGAAACATTTGGGTACCGGAACACGAAGAGATCAGAACTCAAGTCATACGACAAAATCAGGATGACCCAGCAGTTGGGCTTGGCGGAACCAGCAAAACTACGGAACTACTATCCCGATAATATTATTGGCCAAAGATGCGAGACGACATAAAGAGATATGTCAAGAATTGCGATACATGCCAAAGAACGAAAGCGATAAGGCACGCGCCCTACGGACTACTACAACCGAACGAGGCGTCACACCAACCATGGAAATCCATACCAATGGACTTCATCACGGACCTGATGAAATCAGACGATTATGATGCCATCCTGGTGGTCATCGACCGCTTGACAAAAATTAGACATTTCATACCCTGCAACAAGGATATGAACACTAAAGAATTTGTCCAGATATTCCTACGGGAAATATTCCGACTCCATGGACTATGACAAGATATCATCACCGATAGAGGAACGCTATTTACATCAGACTTGTTGAGAGAGACTACAAAATCCCTTGGAATTGAACGAAGAATGACCACCGCCTTCCATCCACAAACCGACTGACAAACCGAAAGGACGACCGGAATACTGGAACAATACCTAAGTGCCTATGTCAACTATCAGCAAGATAACTGGGCGGAATTACGACCATTAGCGGATTTTGCATACAACAATGGAAAACAGGAAACCATTAAGACGACACCCTTCTACGCCAACTACGGACAACATCCAGAACATGGGGCGATAGGCCACATGATATCAAAGGAAACCATGAAAAAGGAAGAGATGTGTCAGCTGCACACTATCCTACGTCAGGAAATTGTCTGTGCACAATTACGACAAAAAGAAAACTACGATCAATACAGAAAACCTGATCTGAATCTCCAGTCAGGCGACATGGTCTGGTTACTGCCAAGGAATATAAGGACCACAAGACCTTGCACGAAGCTGGATTACAAGAAAATCAGACCATTCAAGATCCTTACGAAGGTGGGCACAAGTGCCTATAAATTGGCCTTGCCACAACAGATGAAGGTCCACAACACCTTCCACATCTCACTCCCCGAACCATACCAAGACAATCAGTTCCCCTCACAAAAGCAATCACCACCATCTCCAATCGAGATAGAAGGAGAAAGCGAGTACGAACTCGAAGAAATCATTGATTCACGCATACACCGAAAACGCCTACAATACAGAGCCAAGTGGACTGGCTATTCACCAGAACACGAAAAAACTTGGTACCAAGCGGAAATGTTCAACAATGCCAGTATCGCCATTGAACGTTTCCATCAGCAGTACCCAAGAAAACCCCGCGTGGGTTACAGTCAAAATAGAACCCACGAGGCAAGACCCAACGCCATTGGGTCCAGACGAAGGCTGGTGCGATAGCCCCAGGGCTACTACCCCTACCAGCCCGCAATACGCTACTCATGAAGAAAGGGAAAAGCAGGCAGCACACAACGCTCTTTCCCGGACTGCATATTACGATGATTCCTGCAACACTCATTTACGCGACAAGGAAGGAAGCAATTGGTTTCCACGACAGCCTAAGTTGCGCAAACCGCAACAACCACACAAGGAGACATCCTGGAAACACTGTTTTAAGGACCCTTGTCGTACTCACAGACACGACAAAATCGATGCTGGGTTTTACCCAAAACAAACCAGGGAAGTGGCACCCCTTACGGAAAAAGATGCACGTATTAGGAAAAGAAAAACAACTGTGAGGACACAGTTGAAGGGAGAGGGGGGCGAAAAAATCGATATCGGGACGATCCCCGACGAAGAGAGTTTGCAATGACTGTTGCAAGGGCTACGATAACAACTTGGCACCGCCGTAGCCACAAGCGAGGCCCAGAGAACCGATATGCAGACATATCAGAGCATGATTGATGACCGGGACCAGACTATTAGGGCGGCAAACACCACCGTAGAGGAAGTCCGGAGGGACTACCAGTCGGCCGAACATCAAGTTCGGAAATTGAAAAAGGTACTGTGCAGGTTTGGACAAAGCCTGACGAAGATGGGACGTTAAGCGTGAAGGGACTCAAGCTTAAGGGAGAGGGGAGCTAATGTCACGATTGGTGACTAAGCTAAGCAAAATTTTGCATGACTCATAGTTATGAGTCACAAGGTTGTTATATTTCGCACTATGACTCATTCGAAGTCATTGGGTTTCACATGATGCATACTTGGGCAAATATTGTTATGTTGTGTTTGCTTGATTGTGCGCATGACTCACATTTGTGAATCATATGATGTAATGATTTTCGCACATGACTCACACTATGAGTCATGGGTTTTGCGCATGTGACCACTTTTGGGCACATGACTTATTATATGAGTTATGATTGGTTGGCGCGAAGCACAGATGACTAAGAGGAGTCGGCTGATAGATTTCAAACTATGACTCACTATGTGTCATAGAGGTCGTGTGACTCACAGGTATGAGTCACCAGGGTTAGGGTTGAGGGAAGAGTGCCTATATAAGGACCTCTAGGCGACCTTTAGTTAGGACTCTTCACGCAACCATCTAAGTTCTTTCCTATACAATTACTTTACCACTTTACCATTCCATTCCCTATTAGCGTTGTGCGATAGGAACCATAGGGTTCAGCTATCAAGACAACGTAGGCATAGGCCTAAGACTAATAGTGGAACTCCGCCTAGTACTACTGGTTGCAATAGTACTCCTACCCTGGTGGCTGAGATTAGCGCCACGCCCCATACCGGACTACAACAACGGCCGGGTCATATTCATCCAACCCAAAGAGAAGTAGTTACCAGTTGCAGAAACAGCTTACCGCATAGGATCGTAACAAGCTATTTGAAACAGAATTTGGAGAGGGGATGGATACGAGACTCCTTCGCGGAAACAGGAGCACCCATCCTTTTCGTCAAAAAGAAGGAAGGATTATTACGACTATGCGTGGATTACGGAGGACTTGATGAAGTTACGAAAAAAGATCGTTACCCACTACCACTCATCGGAGAAGCCTTGGACAGGCTAAACAGTGCCCGATACTTTACGAAGCTTGATATTAAGGATGCATACCATAATGTGCGAATCAAGAAAGGGGACATGTGGAAAACTACCTTCGCAACACGATACGGAACGTACGAATACTTGGTAATGCCATTCAGCTTAAACGACGTACCGGCAACATTCCAGAGATGGATCAAGGAGACGTTACATCGATTCTTGGACATATGCTGCATAGTCTATTTGGACGATGTATTGGTGTACTCAGAAACAAAGGAACAATACCAGAAAGACGTGGGATGGATCCTGGAAGCGATTGGAAAATCAGGAATGAGAATCAAGCCAACTAAGTGTGAATTCCACAAGACGGAAGTGGAATACTTAGGATTTATTATTGACCAAGAAGGAGTCCGGATGGATCCTCTCAAGCGGCAGCCATATGGGAATGGGCGATTCCAAAAAACAAGACCGATATCCAAAGATTTATGGGATTCTGCAACTTTTACCGAATATTCATCGAGGGGTTTAGCAGGACAGCAAAACCTCTATACAATCTGAAGAAGAAAAATGCTAAATGAAAGTGGGGCACAGCAGAAAGCGAGGCGTTCTATACGATGAGACATAAAACAACTTTAGCACACGTACTCACCTATTACAATCTGGAAAGACCGATCATGATCCAAGCAGACACATTGAAGTATGTCTGTTCGGGGATTTTATCGTAACAATGCGAAGATGAGAAATGGCGGCCGTTGGCATTCCGATCAAAGACAATGACGAATGCGGAATGCAACTACGACATTCACGACAAAGAACTATAAGCCATAGTACAGGCACTCAAAGAATGGAGAAGATATGTGTAGGGAAGCCATTATAAGACAAGGATCCTTACCGACCAAAAAACTTGGTTCCCTTCACGACAACAAAAGATCTTAATGAACCACGGATCCGGTGGAGCGAGAAGTTAAGCCAATATAACATACGGATCGAATATCGGCCAGGAAAGGAAGGCGGCAAACCAGACGCATTGACAAGAAGAAGTCAAGATGCGCCAGAAGAAGATGACGACAGGATCAAACAGAAACAAAGGATCCTATTACCACAAGAAAAATACTTTGAGGAGATAAGGATACAGGAAATGCAGACGATTAGTTTTCCCGGAGAAGAAATGAGAAATCTTAAGGAACAGAGTGGGAAGGACCCTCACATACATGAGATAAGGAAAGCATTGGAACAAGAAACAAAAGAAAGGAAGGATGTAGCCCTGGGGCTATGTCAATGGAAGGATGACTGTCTATGGTACCAGAACAAGATTTGTGTACCAGAAGAGGAAAAGATAAGAACAGACCTTATCAGAAAAAATCACGACATCCTACAAGAAGGACATGGAGGGAGAGCAAATACCACGGAACTCATCAGCCGCAGTTATTACTGGCCTGGAATTTCAGAAACGATCAAGAGATATGTCAACAACTGCGACCTTTATCTAACAACGAAATCATCCCGACTTGCTCCGTACGGCCAACTACATTCAACGAAGCACCAGATAAGCCATGGAAGTCGATATGTATGGATTTTATCACGCACTTACCAGAATCGGACGGCTACGATACTATCTTGGTAGTCATCGAAAAACTGACAAAAATGAGTCATTTTATCGCATGCCTGAAGAATATGACTACAAAACAATTCGCGCAAACCTTTGCAAAAGAAATCTTTCGGTTACATGGATTACCACATGACATCATCACCGATAGGGTAACACTATTCACCTCTGACCTGTGGAAGGAGACGGCCCAGAGGTTGGGAATCAAAAGGAAACTGAGCACGGCTTACCACCCGCAAACAGATGAACAGACTGAAAGAACCAATGCCATCCTGGAACAATACCCGAGAGCATACATCAATTATCAACAAGATAATTGGAATGAACTACTACAATTTGCGTAGTTTGCATACAATAATGGACAGCAAGAAACAATTAAGACAACACCCTTCTTTGCAAACTACGGACAACAGCCGATCCATGACGCAAGTGGTCATCTGTTACTGGATCGGAAGATTACGCCAAACGAAATGAACCAATGGCACGCTACCAAACGACAGGAAATTGTGACCGCACAACTTTGACAGAAAGAAAATTACGATCAAAAGAGAAAATCCGATCCGTTTTTGAAATCAGGAGATATGGTATGGTTCCTACCAAGGAATGTAAGGACCACAAGACCATGCAAGAAACTCGATTACAGAAAGATGGGGCCCTTCAAGAACTTGGCAAGAGTGGGGAACAGTGCATATAAGCTGGACTTTCCCCCATCGATGAGAATACACAACACCATCCACATCTCACTTCTCGAACCCTACCAAGACTAAAGATTCCCATCACAGATCCAGTCACCAACACCATCAATCGAAATCAAAGGCGAAACAGAATACGAACTTGTAGAAATAGTCGATTCACGACTACATTACGGAAGACTCAAATATCGAGGGAAGTGGACAGGATACTCTCGTGATCACGATAAAGTTTGATACCCAGCGGAACACTTTGAACACGCGTAAAATGCAATCAAACACTTCCACGAACAACACCCAGATAAACCAATGCTGGAAAGAAATCAAACAAGAAACAATGAACGACGGGTGGGGTGACCTAATGCGAGAAATCACTCCCACTAGCCCTGGCTATGTGACGGTAGAGGAACGGCAAAGGGCATCTGAACACAACGCGATGAGCTGGACGGCATGCTATGACGAGCATTGCAACGTCCATAATGAAGACAAGGAAGGGGCCAGTTACTGGCCAAAACAACCACATGCAGAAATGAGATGGGAGGAGTGCTACCGAAATAATTGTCGAGCCCAGCGGGATGCAGAGATACGGGCGCGATACTACCCTAAGGCGTGGGGTAAAAGAGAAGAACTGAGCAGGAAGGATGATCAGCGCACGGAAGCTAGGAGGGGAAGGTTGGAGAGGGGCGAGGAAACCCGCAACAACGATACTGAAAGCCAACACACAGAGGTAGATATCGAATGCCTTCCAAGAAAAATTTCGGGTTTAGAAATCCAACTGGATGAGACCAAAGGAACGATCAGACTCCAGGAGGAGACCCTCGAAGCGCAACAAGCCACCATTGCGCACCAAAAATGAACTATTGAGGTGGCAGACCTGACATTGGAGATGATCAGGAAACAGATACGAACAACGGAACAAATCTTACGGAAGTTCCGTCGTGATGCGAGAAGATTTGTGAACCAGGATATGGAACTTGGTAAATAGCTTGATGGGACTCAAGCTGAGGGGAGAGAGGAGCTATTCTCACAAATAGTTACTTAGCAATATGG
Source organism: Tuber calosporum (assembly GCA_003316355.1). Lineage (NCBI taxonomy): Eukaryota > Fungi > Ascomycota > Pezizomycetes > Pezizales > Tuberaceae > Tuber > Tuber calosporum. The sequence continues at coordinate 7,552 of QFET01016233.1, read as the reverse complement.
AATGTTTTACATGACTCACGATTTGTGAGATCATTTATGATTATGAATGTTTGATTTGATTTATATTTATGATTTCATGACTCACGATTGTGAGGCCATATGATGTTATGACTTTCGCACCTGACTACAAGTATGAGTCCGGGGTTTCACGCATGTGACGCGATTAGCGTACATGACCTTTTAGGGAAATTGGATACTATGGGGATTGTATATTATGACTCAAATTGTGAGTCATAGGATGCTTGTTATACTATGACTCACACGGCAGTCATAGTAAAGAGGTGACTCATGGTAGAGTCACCAGGGTTAGGGTTGTTGGAAGAGCGCCTGTATAAGGAGGGTCACGGACACAGATAGCTAGCTCTTCACGCAACCACCTAAGTTACTTCCTATGTAATAATTTACTTGTTAGTTTAATCTATACTTTACTCTTATTAAGACCATCCGTTTATATCACCGACCGAAAGGTGATTTAAGAAACGTATCGCTAGGGAGCTGTCGCACGGGCTAGGAGTGAAAGGACTCTGCGTTTCCTAGGCGACATAAGGCTACCACACATGAAAGCGGTAAGACGAGCGGTACGTATAGTTACCTGTTGCTATTAAAGAAGATAGTCTGCCTTGTCCGGCAGACTTAGGTTAGGTTTGTAACAGTAACCTAAAATTAGAACCAATCTGAGGGAAAATAAAATGGTAACCAAGGTCACACTGACAGGGGAGGTCTCATCCTCTGGTCCCCTGAATTCCATCAGTTGAAGCAAGCTACGGAACGACAGTTCCCACCATGTAAACATAGCCCTGCATGCCATTTTTTTTGAAGAATTTTTGAATTCTTTTTTTATGTTGAAAACTTCATTGTTGTAATCTTCAGCACCCTAGAGTATAGGGTTCCCAGTTTGGATTCTGGTCGCTATGGCTAGTGCCCCGAATACCCAATCGCCGTCGCCTTTGCTGCCTTTAGGATATTTCTGTATCCAATAATTCTCATAACCGAAGTGCTGGTTCGCTCTGTACCTGGTTCACCTTTGACGGTGATGTTCTTAGAGCGAGAGCAGCGGTCAGTAGTTTGTGCGAAAATTTCAGGCGGTCCTTTATTGGTTGCTTAGCGAAAGCTCTTGTTACCACTATGTCTTTTCAACATTTTCGCTAAGCGTGGTTCTTGAGGGCGCAGCGAGTGCCTGCCTCGTCTGCCTTTTGCTTTTCCAAAACATTTTGGGGGATTTCATCTTGACAATTCTTCCTGTCTATATGCTCTTACTTATTATTGATTCCTCCTTTCTTTTCCCATGGTTTTCCTTTTGCTGACTTCCATCAGGTAGGATTGTTTTTTTTGTTTCTGGTCGGTGTATCTGTGTTTGGTGTTGAATACTTTTGCTGTATCATCGCGTTTTCGCTTAGATGCTGCACTGTTTGATAGCTCACTCTAGGATAGTTTCTGCCGTTTCAGAAATTCCTCCTCTTGTCTGCCAACGTCCTGTATTGTTTCCATATTTTCCTCATCTGAGGAAAACTTTAGATTAGATAACCAGCGAAGAATTTCTTCAGGAAGTTGGCTTTCCACGCTTACCCTCCAGCTAATTCCTGTCAGACCGCCTTTGTTGTTAAGATTTTCGAGAAGAAGAAGTTAGGTGTCGATTTTTCATAGTAGGCTACCTTAGTCATTTCTTCTAGGGCTCGTCGTTCCTCCTCGATGCCGATATATCGCTTGGTAATTTCTTCAGGAAAGTGTTCCCATGTGAAATAGTCTAGGTCTATGGTATATCCTCCTAATCTACCTATAACCTTCCAATCTTTCTCCAAGAAGGGTGCCACATTGTTCCCCTTTGTTATCCCCAAGGCAAATACTATTCGTTGTGCATGATTTTCCCACTGTGTAGGATTGCGATCGAAGTAGTCTTCACAGGCTGTCAACCAGTTTCGAACATCTTGGTTGTCATTTCCATCAAAGAAGTAGGGTGGGTCCAGTATTAGCTTTGCTGGTCGGGAGAGTCCACCGATACGTTCTAAGAAAGCCACAGGTAACCTGTCCTTGGGTACATTGTTTCTGAGAATAGTCGGTAAACGGGGAGCGCGTTCTGGCCTGCCGCCCTTTCTACCCCATCTATCCTCTGCATCACGATCGGACCCATCATTATCTGGGTCAGGGGCATCACCAAGGTTACCTGGTGGTGGTAGTGGTGGTAGGTTATTTCCTCCACGGTCAACTCGTTTTCCTTAATCCTTCCTTGGAGTTGATGCTCCTTCCTTTGTTGGCATAGTACCTTCTATTGGTACCATTGTGGGTCCTCAGATAGGGGGTCCTCGATCACCATCATTAGGTCTATGCTGTGTTGGTGCAGGTGTCTAATCCCGTAATCGAAGTAGCAGAGAATCTAGGTAGGGCTTCATAACCGCACTCTGTTCTCGTTGCTGTTGAGCAGCAATTTCTCGTTGCTCATTCTACCTTCTGGTCCATTCCTGCCCCTGTTGGTACAACTTAGTATTGAGTTCCATTAGTTCCTTTTCCAGGATTCGGTCTCTTGTTTCAGAGAGTTAAGCCTGTTGCTCTTGTTAAGCCTGTTGGCGTGGGAACCCTTCCTGAACCTGAGCACGTAACCTCAGCTGCTCCCTTTCTGTGTCGCCACTCAATTGTTTCAATGCACGGCGACCTTCTTGTATCTCAGCATCGTTGATAACTTCACCTCTGGCCATACGGCTCTGGAGCAATTCTAACATTGTAAAACCCTGCCTGGCCTCCTGTGATAGTGAGGAGATCGCTATGTGATTCACATTGGCACTTTATTTCAAGGATCGGTCCAGGTGGCGTAATGCCGCGAAAATATTTTGCTGGAAGTTTTCTTGCGTATTGACAGGCTTCTTGGGTCGCTCGGCACATTTCTGAACTCTTGATGGTGGACGATCTAAATGAGTAATGGGAGAGCTGGTACGGCTTGGGGACGGGATTAAGGATGCCGAAGGAGTAGATTCTGTGTCATCCTCTTCGATCATCCAGTCATGTCCCAAAGGATAGGAATAGGTGTGTCATCATGTGCTATAGCCATGGCAGCTCGCTTAGATACTCAAATAATTCTTGTATACGAAAGTTTATAATAGCCAGTTCTTTGGCCTCTTAGGCAAAAGGTTGTAACTGGGGGGGAAGGTTTGCTTGAATAGTAGTTTTCCGCAACGTCAGCAACAAGTATTTCGTCAAAAAGGAGGAAATGGGAGATTATTGTTTGCGTTTTGTAAAAGCAGTTATCGGTCGTCTATCTGGATGATAGATATGTTCTCTATATTTTGGCTGTATGCGAGCAAGTTGTCGCAGTGCTACTGCTCTAAGGTCAAGGGCGTACTCTTCGCAGCAGAAAAGAAATAGGTTGTCAAAGTTGAGTGGTCGGCAGTGCCCACAATGCTGGCACTGATGAAAACTTTGAGCTTCAAAGTATTCTCTAGGCATGAGAGAATATAGAGTTACTTTGTTGCCAGGAGAGTAACAATCAAGTGATACAGGTGAGCCAATTCGCTACAGTGGAATTGACTATGCTGTCCTCGTATCGAGAAAATTGTAGAACTGTTAGGAAAGCTCGGTAAAAAGTATGATAAAGATAAAAGGGTTCTCAAAGGCATTATAACTTGTTAACTTGAGATATTGTTAAGGTCTCTTCTCTGTTACTTGATGATCCCTTAACTACAGGGTTTTTTAAATTTAGTTTTGATTATATCATATATTCGCTGTTAACGTAGAGGTACCTGCATGGTGCGCTAGCTATGGCATAACCGAAACGTTAATTCCAAATGTGCAAAATAAAAGAAATAACTGCACAAGTTCTTCCCTAGTGATGACCATACTGTCACCGCGCCCAATAATGGCCACCAATTCAATAAGTATAGAATGAAATGATATGAAAAGAAATCATAACCGAAAGGAAAGATATAGCAGGAAAGTCAAACCACTTAGTCTGAGTCATAGCCGGAGGAGGAGGAGGCAGCAGTGGAAAAAAACGCTAGCATGGAGGGTGGGAAGTTCGTGCGAGCAGCGCTGATGGATGAGGCAAGACCAAGCATAATGTCTAGTTCGGCCCAAGGTGGGGAGCCATGGTCCATCGAAGACAACTTTGGAAGGTAAAGCTAGCGTTGTTGGGACTTGGAGGGGCAGTGGAGAATTGCATGCTCAAAGGTTTCATCCTCTGAGTCGCAGGAAGGGCAGGTAGCAGAGCGATCAGCATCGTTCCATGAGGAATGCGTGGCAAGATAACTCTTGCCAGCGCGCATTTGATGAATTCGTCCAGCTGTAAAGTGGTCGAGGCCCATCAAGGCATGTGGGAGTAGGGACGGCTTGTACTGGAAGTAAGGAGGGGGTGAGAACAGGAGTGTCTAATCAGTGAGGAGGTCCTTTCTGCACTCTTCCTTCATCAATTTGTAGGAGACAGCACCTGGGTTCTGGGGCGGGGGAGCAAAGATAGCGCCCAGTAGGAGGTGGGAGTTTATGTGTGGGAGTTTGAAACTGCCCGTTGCCACCTTGACCAAGAGGTAGCACATCCCATCGATAGGGAGGTGACAGCGGACAGCGTGTATGGGCCTTGGTTGGTTCTAGCGGAGGGGGATGTAATTGGCCCTAAGGCCATGAAGAAGTTGGCATGAGGAGTCCCCTCCCCCAAAGTTGGAGAAGGATGGAAATGATGTAGGCAGCCGGGCTGCTGCTGGGTTGTTCTCGCGAGGGGAGCAGGCCAGCCGTATTGCAGCCATCCTGGGGCGATGGGTGAGGAGCGAGTTTAGTGGGGAGAGGCAAGCCTCACAAGAGAGGATGGATACAGGAGTCGATGAGAAGCAGTTGGTGACCCATCATTGGACTTTGCTCCAAACCACCTCTATCATCCCCATCATCACAGGGTTAGAGATGAGGAGGTCAGCTCCGTAAGTGAGGATCAGTAGGAGCAGGTCCATGGCCAGTCTGCGGTTCAGGTAGGGGATTATGCCTATGCCAGGAGGAGAGAGTTGCATGATGAGACCAAAGGCCCCTTGAGCGAGAGCTAGCCTCTTGAGGAAGTGGGTGGAGTTTCCATCGAGGGTGAGAACCAGTATCCTAGCGATCAGACTAGGGAAGAAGGGTGGAAAAGACTCACATCGTGAGAGACAGGAGCCAGTGAGGGTGGAGAGCGATCCCTTGGAGTACGCCAGTAGATGAGTTCGGTTTTTGAAACGCAGAAGGAGACTCCAAGTGGGGTGGCCTTCTTGCAGAGGCGGGTGTAGCAGTGTTGAAGTAGCAGTGTGTTACTCCGGTATTTCCTAGACCTAACACTAATTGTAAAATCATCAATATAGGAAAACATAATCCCCTTAGGGATAGACAGATGCAGGGAGGATAAATAAATTAAAAATAACAAAGGAGATATAGGATAGCCCTAGGGGGCACCCACTTGAACAGGTAAGAAAATATTAGGGGAGCCTTGAAAAATCAGGCCGGATTTACGGTCAGTCAAACAGGAACGAACCCAAGAAACCATATAAGGACATACGCCTTTAGCGCGTAGTAGGGAAGATGAACAAGTAGAAGCAATATTATCAAAGCCTCCATTGATATCAAGGAAGATGGTAGAGGTCTTGAGGCCTGCACGTTACAGTAGGCGGACTTCGTGTATGAGAGCAGCACATGCGTCAAAGGTGCTAAGGCCAGGAAGCAAGCCATATTGGTTAGGGTAGATGAGGCTAACAGTGTGGCCCATTAGCGATAGGCTGGTTGCCATCATCCTTTCTAGAATCTTGGAGATAGTTTCTAGGAGGACAATGTCCTGAAAGGAGGAGAGGGAGTTGTAATCAGATTTGCGGGGCTAGGAGAGGACAATGCCATTGGCTTTTTGAAGGGAGGAGGGGTGGAAACCATAGGTCAGCAGGGGACCTAGGAGGGAGGTGAGGAACCTGGGGTAGATATTGTTGATCCTCTTCCATATACCATAGGGGATCAGGTCGGGCCATGGGGCTGAGGTGTTTGAGGATTTACGAAGGGCAAGGGAGACTTCCTGTTTCTGAAGTGGGAGGGAGTCTGCGAACGGTCGAAGGATGGATGGCGAGGGTTGGGGTCTTTTGGTGGAAAGAAATTGATGCAGGAGGGAGGTGTTAACTAAGAGGGGTGTCGTGGCTTTGGGATAGGAGGGGAACCGGTATGGAGTGCGCCCGGTTGCGATCGTGCGGGCAACCCACACCGATTTGGAGTGCAAGGAGGTAAGGAAGAAGTTACAGGGTGATGCCTTACCTTTTTAATGGCCTTGAAATACGAAAGGCGGGAGGCACGGGCGCTGTCAGAGAGGGTGGTGGAGGGGGACAAGGCTGATATTCTTGCCTCTCTGTTGAAAGCTTGTCGCAGCTGCGATAGCTCAGCTGTCCAGCATGGCTTTAACCTAAAGCAAGTACGTTTGTTTGGTGTGTGCTGGGCTAGGAGGGAGGTGATTGAGCGCAGGTGGCGATCGAACCAAGCACAAAGTGAGGATGAGCTAGGAAGCGGGGAGGAGGTGGAACTGCTAGATCCTTCACGAGAGGGGAGATTGTATGCCAATCCGTTTTGGCCCAGTTAGTAGTGGGGTCAGGCAGTTGTAGCAAAGGCGTAGAAATGGCTATTGAGATTGGGATATGGTCAGAGCCAGTTAGTGGGAGGGGAGACCCCATGAGCTAACAAAGGGGGCAAGGGAAGGATTTGCGAAGGCAAGGTTTAAGACTCCCAGTCTGGATGTGCCTTCGATGGGGAACCTAGTAAATATACCCGGTGTGTTTAAAAGTGTGTAGTCAAGCTCCGAGGCTAGGTTAAAATATGGGAAAGAATGGTTCAATTCAGTATCAAAAAGGACCCTTAGAGGGTCAGAAAGAGGGTGATGGAGGTTCATTTCCCCAACTAGTAGAGTGGGTAAGGTGTGTTCCCTGAACATGGAAGGTTGGGTGATTGTGCGGGTGTGTGATGAGCGCCAGGTGTTGGAGTAAGCATTGTAAACGCGAAAGACCCAATGAGCTGAATTATACAGGCCTAAGGGGAAGTGAATACCAATTGCCATAAAGTCCAGCCAGTCGAAGAAGACAGGTAGCTGTGCAAAAACTTGCATGAAATCAAGGAGAGCATAAATGGCCACCCTAGGTTTGGCACCGTTAGTAGTAGGTGGGGAAAAGGATTTATAAGAGTCAAATGTTGGTAGTCTCCCCTTGAAGACTGGAGGATCCTGGAGAGCGAACAAGTGTGGAGGGGTGGGTATAGCCTTACGGCTATTGAATAGGGACAGAAACACATTTCAGCTCCTAAGGCACTTGGGCTGAATGAGGGTGAGGGTAGTGCCTGGCGCCTGCGTCAGGGCGTGGGGGTCCAGTGCGGGACTCATAGGCGAGGAAAGCACAATGGGCCATGCGGGAGCGGAGAACTGAAGAGCCAAGTGGTGACTGGTGCAACAGATATGTGGCGAGGGTCAGCTGGAGCGCCAGTTGGTGGGACTGGCGGTCTGGGGGTTGTAAGATCCATGGTGGCAGTGGTAGGGGAGGGAGTCCTAGGTGGGTCGGGAAGGGTGGGTGCATCCTGGTCCATGATATCATCAGGACCT
>QFET01016229.1:0-11924 GCA_003316355.1 Tuber calosporum | reverse complement strand
CTCTCACTGCTCACTCTGATCCCACCTTTTTAAGACCTTCCCTTCCTCCCTCCCTCCCTCACCCCCTCAAGTGCAGGGGGAGGAGGAGAAGAAGACGGAAATTTTTAAAATTTAAAATTAAATTTAAATTTTTTTCAAAAAAAAAGGGCTATGATAGATACGAAATTTAATGTGGTCCGCCAATCCTGCCCCCACGTATGAATTTTTTTTGTTTTATACAATGTAGTGCAAATGGAGGTAATAACAAAATAAAGAACACCATTTCCCAATTCGCCGCTCCCACCTACCGCAACAGACAGACCAAAGTAAGGAAGAAGATAAGGTGAAGAAGGAAAAAACAAAAAAAAACAACAAGAAAAACCCAAACATGATGTGACCATCAAAGATAAACTAGTCAAGGATAAGTGAAGAAAGTAAGAGTGGAAAGTGAAAAGCGTACACCGAAGACCGGACAGTAGGTGGAAGAAAAATGAAGAAAGGAAGGAAAATAAGCACGACGATAATAGGAAAGAGAAAAAAAGAAACAAGAGGATGGAGGAGGGTAAAAAAGAAGAAAAAAAAGAAAAAAAAAGAAAAAAGGTCAGGTTAGTTGTACATCCGATTTTAACATTTTTTTTTTGCATATAATTTCTTCGGAACAAGTGAGCATCTCATATTGAAATCTCTTTCTTCAAACAAGATGACGCTACTGCAGCAATTCATCCACGATACGACGTTTTTTGTGGATCGTCTCGGGATTGGTCTCTTCGCCGAGCCTCTTCGGGTTCCTCTTGTCGTGACTGGTGGCGTTCTCCGTGGTTGAGGAAGCACCAACACTACTGCCGATATTGATGCCGGAGAGGATCGCGGACTCTTTGCTTCCCATTTCGGCCTGTGAGTGAGGGGCGGTGGAGTTGGCGGTCATGGCTGGGTCGATGTCGAAGATTGGATTGTTGGCCATGTCCTCCCAGCGAACCATATCGTGGGGTGCTTCTTGTCCGTTGCCTTGCACTGGCTCTTTCCCGCTCCCCTGGGCAACAGCGAGGAATTCCTCCGTGATTTGCTCGAGGGTGGTGCCCGAGAAGCCTTCGTTCAGAGCAGGGTCCAGGGCAAGGCTTCCAGGTGCGGGTGATTGGTCCGAGGAGGTAACGGGAGTGTCTCCTGTTCCCCAGCCCGGCGAGAGGTGACCTGCGAGAAGGCTCTGCATTAAGAGTGATGCGCTATCGCCCTTATTCGGCCCTTCCAATCCTGCGCCACGGCGATCCTCCAACTCCCCGTTAGCTTCGATGGCCTCAGCAACAGCCTTGTCCTTGGCATTGGAACTCGAGCGAGGGGGTTTAGGGCGCTGTCTAGGCCGAGCTTTAAACCCAGCTGATTCGTACCGGTCCGGGAAAGCATTGCGAAATCTAGGCCGGTTAAACACACATCACCAAAGGCAAAATCTGATGGATATACCTATCGCGAAGATCCGTCCCTCGACGGTGGCTCAGTTGAAGGTCGGGATCACTCTGGATCTTGGACCATGCTGCTCCGTGCTGTACAAGTTAGTTTTGGTGATGTATGGTTTTGGGCGGTCAGGTACCTCCCGAGGAGAAGTACAAAAGTGCAGTACATACGATATTGAAACCGTGAAGAAGACGGGCGTCTTCTTCAGCAGTGAACTCCCTTCTCTCACGACGCTGAACTTTAGGAAAGCTGTTTGGAACACCGAGCTTTTCGAGGACCTCGACATGGTGGAGCTCGGTTTTTGTAGTCTTCTTCCTACCCTTTTCACCTTCGACCTTGGGGGTCTTGGGTGGTAGAGGGGCAACGACAATGGCATCACCCTCGGGCGGAGGAGGGCCGGGTATGCGCTCGGTATCCTCCTCGGACTCGGGATCGTTGGGTTTTCTGTATTCCTTAGGAAAACACGTGCGAAACCTATTCGTCTCATGGTTAGCAAGGAGGGGGAGAGGAAAGAAGAAGGAGAAGAAAGACCCCCCAGCGCAAAGAGTCGAGCGTTTCGGCGACAAACCTATCCTTCAAATCCACAGATGAGCGCCCATTGAAATGAAATCTTGGATCCTCAAGAACCTTTTTCCAATTCCCCACGCCATGCTAGAACAACAACGGCAATAGAGATCAATAACGCCGTTGTGCGTGAATTTGGCATGCGGCATTGACTTACTGTATGACACCCCTTGATAAGGTCATTTGTTTCCTCCTCCGTCCATTTCCGACGGACTCGACGACTAGACGATTTTTCGCCGGGGGTGGAATTTTTGCTCCCAGCCCCACTTTTAGGAGTGCGAACTTCGGAAGGTGGCATAGCTGATGGGAGCAGTGTCGGATATGAGCGACCGCCTGGAGCGGTGATCTGGTCTTGGCGGCCGTTGTTAGATTTTCCTTTATCCTTTGATTTTTCCTTCTCCTTCGAGGCAGGTGTAGATTTCGTAGCATTCATTCGGACATTAATCGAGTTTTGAATGGGCTCCACTTGTGAATCTTGACGCGAATGGTCATTGGGCGACTCCCGGGAATGGAGTTGAAGATGGGGGGGTGGCTGCTGTTGCTGCTGTTGTTGCTGCTGCTGCTGCGGGGGTTGTTGCGCCTGTGGCTGTGATTGCTGTTGATTAGGTTCCCTACGTCCCTGTTGATATTGCGAGGTGCTGTAAGCGTCTTGAGAAGTCGATGGCTCGAGAGGGAGAGGGCGATCTCTAGGTTGGGTGTCAGATCCTAAAGGAAAGGGTGCAACATCGCGGATTGGAGGCAGATTAAGAGCAGCCAAAAGGTGCCTGGTCATATCCATGATGACCGGAGTGGAGGTGGTGGAAGGGACGAATTGAGTGTTGGCGGAATGTGCGGTGCAAAGCGAGGAAACGAATGGAGGACAGCAAGGAAAATAGTGCAGTGATGGTGGTGCTAGAGATTGTGGGGGTGTAGGAAGAAGGACAGTGGGTGCTTGTCCGTAATGGTCCAAGAAAGAAGAGGGTTGTCTGCCGCCTGACTAAGCGATGGGGGAGTTTGATGGTGGTGTGGTGCAACCAAGAAAGGTTTCTGGTTGCGGGACAAGGTGAATGGGAATGAAGAGCGGCAGCACCCTGCACCCGCTACCTGACGAGGGGTGGATGTTTGAGCGGAGGGAGGGAGAGTTGGCAGCGGGAGGGGTAAAAGATGGCGGATGGCTATCGCCTGCGTGTCATGACACAAGCAAGGTATTTTATATATAATATCAGACAGTATGAGCGAGTATCTGCTGCTCCTGCTGTAACTTGATATCGCGAGGTATTCGATGATCGACACGGCGAGTAAAGCGGGAATGGTACTTGTATTGGTACAAGTATTATTGTTACGCGAGCTCCGAGCATCTGGCATATAGTCTACAAGTAGAATAGACCCTCCTTCTCGATACTTGTAAGTTGTTCGGCCAGAAGGCGCACAGCACAGCATTCCCTATCGATGCCGCTCACCAAAAAGCCACTTCTCGACAAGCACGGCAAGCCACCTGCTACCAGCCACCACCCGAGTATCCCTAGCCTAACAACCTCATAGTGGACACTCGACGAGGCCATCCCGTACCGTACTCGAGTACATGTATCATATATTTCCTATTACCATGGATAGATTAAATTTGGGGTAGGCTATATCTTGTATACTCGAATGCGGATCTCCCGTGTGATACCGATACAAGTGCTCGGCTATCATGATATCATGATATCATACCATCATAGACGGTATCATGCCCGCCCCAGTCAGGGCAAGCTTCATGAATTGGCCCTTCACTCCACCCTTCACTCCACAACCCTCGCTGTTGGAGAAGAAGAAGCCCCATAACCATAACAACACCCCCAGATAGACCCCATCCCAACATGTACACGCTTCCACCCTTCTTCTATTTCATCTTTGTTATCATCGAACCCCTCTCAGCGTACGTATGATATGATGCTCTAGTTCAGCCAAACCCCTGAACAGCCACGCCCGTTTGACACCAGTTTGGGAAAATTCTGATATCGATGACTTTCAGGTTCTCGGGCTACCTGTACATCGTGATATTTCCGGAAGCCTTTCTTGCAGAACAAGCGCCTTCCTTCCCGGAACAGATACCTGGCATTTCTCCAAATGTCAAGGCCAGCATCCTGCAGCTGGCGAACTGCTACCTGCTGCTATCAATGTGCTCTGTCGCTGTTCTCAGAAGTACCACGGAGGAATTTGTCGTCAGACGCTTCCTCCTTGGGTTGCTGATCGGGGATATCGGGCATGTGTTCGTTATCCTTACCCGCGTGCACTGGGCTAAATGTTGGATATTATTGTACACAAGGCTGACGTGTCGTTCTTGGAGGCTCTTCACCTACATTGCTGTTGGTGCGGACTACTTCCTTAGCCCCTCTCAATGGAACCTTCTCACCCACGGAAATATCACTTTCACCGTAGGAGCCGGCTCCCATCTACTACCCCTGACAGGTTTGACTGATCTCTCAAGGTATTCCTATTCCTCTCACGGTGCATTTACCTACTTGGCTGGGGCGGAGGTATACCCCTCAGGAGTCCATCAAAGCAAAGAGCAATCGACAAGAAGCGCCACCCGGAGCCTCTGTAGTGTGGCATAAGAAGCCGAATAAACGGACGTTGGAGTTGCCTCTCTTGGTAGGGTCTGGCGTTTCCCCCGTTTTCCAGAGGACGAAATTGTCGACTATCATATCATACTTAGCACATGGTTCTTTCATTCGAGTCCTTACGGTATTGCACTTGCAGAGGTACCCTTCCCCTCGCGGCCCAGAAGAATGAGATACATATCATTTTGTACATACCGTACTGTACTTGTACCTGTGCATGAAGCCAATCCGAGACTGACGTTTTACCCTGAATCACGTGATGTTGGATGCGAAGCCTCCTGCACCCGTGCCCTAAACCTGAGTAAACAAACCCAACCCTGGAGATCTCGCTCAAGGTATCGTTGGCGGCATCCTAATACCGGTATTATGGATGGGTATTGGGAGAGCCCTTTTTCCCGGCATCAAAGTAAGGCTACAATCTTGTTTCTCCTACTGATACTATACAGCACAGTACTCGTACAGGCACCAGAACCACTGCTATCACTCTACTCCGAAATGTCTCGAGCATTCTGTCGCCTTAGGGCCCTGCGCTTCAGTGCTAGGCTTACCCTATGTATGATGTGAGCAGCCTTGACACAGCAGGCCGATCCATTTCCTGCGCACCAGACTCTCCACAAGATGCCTGTGCTGTATGATACTGTACCCGAATTGCTCCTTCGTATGATAGCGCAACGTGTCGACCGAGGGGGGATAAAAATAATAATAAAAATATTAAAAAGTGCCCTCTAATTCAGTGACCCGGACAAAAAATTTGCGATGCCGTACGGTACCCGTACCGTAGTGTAAGGCGCCTCGGAATACACTCACTCGTCAGATCACGGGTACATAGCGGTACCTGTACCTGTATAGGCCAGGATCATCGCATCACCTTCACGAGAGTGAGAGAGAGGCCTTAACTCGCATCACCGGATTTGGACAAGAGTTCCCGGGAAAGATTGGTATCGTGCCTACCTTCTCAAAACGGTAGCCCTCCAAACGTGTTGGGTCTCATCAAATCACAGTTATCCGCAATCCCGTCAACTGGTCAAGCTAAATCTCTCTCGTGTGCTGAACCCTGACATGCCCATACGGTAGCCCGAGCGGGCGGAGGAAGGGGAGGTGAAAAAAAAAACACTGATCATTGGTAGCTTGACGTGAGTATGATACCGTACTCGTAGATGAACCATAATGAATGCCGGTAGCGGAGTACCTACCTCCCAATCGACTCGATACCGGCCAGAACAGGAGAAGAGGAAAAGAGGAAAAAAGGCGAACTATTATGCCACCGAAAGCTAGAATCTGTAACTTTATCCCCTGTCACGTCTAATTGTTGGGGGATAAACCGTGCATATTTCCTCACGTGAGCAAGCTGCGGTACTCGAGTAGAAGAGGATACCAGAAAAAAACAATCGAGTATCAATCTCGCCCTGTCTCGTTTTGTCAAGTATCGCAGACAGGTAGAACATCCCACCAACCAGCTATATTAGAAACGTACTTTATAAATATAAATTTGTACGAGGATGTAACATCGCGTTATACTATTCCTGTCCAAATTTCAGGCATATCCCCTTCACATTTACTACGGAAATGCTTGAGGTGCCCTACGAAAACTGTAGCATACTGCGCTTTCAAAGGAGCAGCGTGGTATGGTATGGTAGAAGGAGGGGGGGATCGCGGTGAGGGGTAGTTATTATTTCATCTTTTCCCCACTCTTTTTCTTTGGGATGGGAGTTCTGTGTACATACTTGTAGGTTGGACGGATGGAGGCTGCGTGGCTCATGGACTTGAGATACCGTAGTGTACAGTCCTCATATTATCCCTCCACCATTGTGCTCCGGGAACGCACCCACCGACGATGGAACAGCCGGAGCCTTTTAGGTTATCGTTTTCGGATGTGCCTCTCAGGTTCAGGGCCTTGTGAACTTTTATCGCTGTTTCATCCCTACCGGGTGATGGAAAAAGAGGGCTAGAGAAGCACTTTTGTGGTCTCCGAGTGCTTGGGAGGGAGGAGGGAGTGGGAGATTTTGCGGATTCAGCTGCACAGTATCGTACCATGCTGTAGACTGTATTGAGCATTGGTAACGAAATGAAGATGTGGGAATCGCTTCTTGGTTATTATTTTTCCCTCCCTTTTGGGAGCTTCTGGGAGGGAGGAACGAGAAGTAGAGGGTCTTGGCCATCTTCTGTCAGGATGGCCCCGAGGTGCTGAGAACCTGTATTGTGATCATTTCCCAATCGACTCCTTAGATGGTGGCAATTTTTTTTTTTTTTTAGCTAGAGAGTACCGTAACCTATGAGTAAGAGAGCCCACAAGATTGTCATTTCCTAACCAAACCAATCGAGACTCTTGCCTGATTCGAACTTCTGATGATGATATTCCGGTGCGAACTCCGGCGGTATAGTACTGTACAAGTACTCGTACTGCTATCAGCACAGTAAGTAAGTTACATCATAGCCCGCTCGGTGTACCTTATCTACCGTAACCTTCCACCCAACATGGCACTCAAAAGCACGCATGCTACTTGTATTACAGATATCGGCATCCTCTGCTAGGTCAAGCCTTGGTGGGTAATGATGGACTGCGGCCATTACAAATGAACTATCATATAATCCGTGATACCTACGGATAAGCCGAAAGTGAAGATTGCCCCCCATACAAGGCTTTGAGGTGGGTGAAGGTGAGTGGGTTATTGCACGACGGATTTCGTCACTCTACAAGTACTCGTATGTGAAGGGCACCGAAACCCTACCGTATGGGGCGATCATTGCCATTGCGCTGAGGTGAGATGGGAGTCTTTTGTACAGTACCGTACAGTACAATCTGAAAGCAAAACATCGATTATACCTTGCGATCCAAGTTCGCGATTATTTCCTGAATTTGTTATGTATATTTTGTTTTTTTTGTTTTTCTGGCTGGAAATCTAGATGTTGTAACTCGGATAATTTGGTGGGGGGGATTTGTAAGAAGATATTTTTTTCTCTCTTCTTCGCCAAGGGATGGTTTGCTGGGCTATAACGGATTGTGGTTAATGCGTAATACAAGGCAACTGCGGGAGGCTGGTAGCATATTGTTTGCTCTCGAATAGGATATCCTGCCCTACTTACAAAGTGAATGGAGGCACGTGAATATCGTATAGTATATACATGATTCGTTTCGTTTCCCTTTTATTCCGGATTTCCTTTCCTTTTGCCGTGGAATGTGACAAGTAGGGTCAGGGTGGGTGTGGGAAGTGTCAAAAGTCCGAAGGGAACATGTGTCACCAATACGAGTACTCTAACTCGCCCGTTCGGGACACACAGTATGTAATTGTGCAGCGAAAAAAAGAAAGGATTAACCTCCTTCTGCCCCTCTCAACTCTGTTCCCGGAAAACGAAAAAATAATAATACAAAAACCCCTAACCCCGTCCCTGCAAATCTGATATTCTTTCTGAAAGTCCGGTAATATGTTAATCGTCAAATGACTACGATACATCTCCATCACCACTTCTTCCCTCACACCTTCTTCTTCTTCTTATACTTCTTCTTCTGCTTGTTTCTCTTGTCTTCTCCTCTTCTCATGCTTTGTTGAACCGCTCATGTGTGTGTCGTTTCCCACTTTTCAAAGCTCTGCCTCCAACTGCTCGGATCACTGCGCGAACAAACGCCCTTCTAAACTACCGAAACACCCCCCNNNCCCCCCCCCCCAACAACCCTCCCAACTGTTGAGCCCCTTCCCAGCGTTCCAGGGCCCTGAAGCTTGGCCCCTCATCTGCTGCCATTTTAAAGGTGGTGAGATCCCTCGGAAGGCATCATACAAACAATCACCATGAACACCTTGTCAACGGACAAGCCTCAGCCTCAAGTTGCGCTGAGGGGAATCGCAAACCGTCCGAGAAAGAATACAACATTCGAGCAATTGGATCGCCCTGGCTCGGTTCGGGTCAGTGAGGCTCTGATCTGGGATTGCTCCGCTATTCACTGCTAATGGTGAGTGCAGATTAACGTGCAAGGAGCCTTCATTGTAGACGACGATTCATCCACTCCTCCTCGAAGCGGCTCTCCTCCCCATTATAGTGGACCGGGCGAAACCAAAGACATTCGTCTGCCGCACCACAAGACCGGGGTATCACACATTGCCGTTGATGTAAGATCTGTCGCTCTGTCTAGCTCCCTATTTAGACGTTAACATCCGTTCGTTGCTCACAGATTGGTGGTTCATTGGCAAAATGCGTCTATTTCACTCGGGATCCCAACGGTCAGGGTGGAAAGCTGAGCTTCAAAAATTTTGAAACGGAACATATCGATGACTTGATCAGTTTTATGGATAGTGTTGTCAATGGAAAGCGTTCGGGACAGGACGATTGTCTGGTGAGCAAGAAGGATCGTTTACACATCATGGCCACCGGCGGAGGCGCATACAAATACTATGACAAGATTAAGGAGGCGTTAGGTGTTGAGATCTATAGGGAGGATGAGATGGAATGTTTGATAGTTGGTGAGCGCGCGCCCGCGCCCGACAACTCGCATCCCGTTTTCACCTTTAGTCTAATTGGTTTGCAGGTCTTGATTTCTTCATCACCGAGATTCCCGATGAGGTTTTCACATACAGTGAAGAAGACCCTATGCAATTTGCCGAACGGCGAGTAGACATCTATCCCTATTTGGTTCGTATTTCCAACGCTCCCCTGCTATCTTATAACCTTTAACGCTCCTCGCTGTAGCTGGTGAACATTGGCTCCGGCGTGAGCATGATTAAAGTTTCGGGCCCTCAGCAATTTCAGAGAATTGGCGGATCGTCGGTACGTATTCCGTCTTTCTACCTGCGAGCGTTACCACTTTCAAGTCGCACAATGGCTCACTCACTCATCTCATTAGCTTGGGGGAGGAACCCTATGGGGTCTTCTATCGCTCCTGACATCAGCAAGATCTTTTGATGGTATCACTAATCCACCCTT
The DNA here is from genome assembly GCA_003316355.1 of Tuber calosporum. Taxonomy (NCBI): domain Eukaryota; kingdom Fungi; phylum Ascomycota; class Pezizomycetes; order Pezizales; family Tuberaceae; genus Tuber; species Tuber calosporum. The sequence goes on along the minus strand of QFET01016229.1, from coordinate 2,439 downwards.
GAGCTCCCCAACACAACACAAACTAACCAACTAACTACGCTTCCGCAGAAATGTTGGGAATGGCTGAAAAGGGCGACAATGCCAAGGTTGATATGCTTGTCGGTGACATATATGGCGGTGGGTACGGTCGGATAGGCTTGAAATCCTCCACTATCGCTAGCAGTTTTGGCAAGGTTTTCAAGAAGCAAGTAGAATCCGGCACAGAATACTGTCCGGAATCTTCTTCCACCACCACCACCACCACCACCACCACCACCACCAACACCAACACCAACAATCGAAAGAACAGAGGCTTCGAACCCGAGGACATCAGCCGGAGTTTGTTGTACGCAGTCAGGTGAGTTGCAGGTCGGTGGCCATCCGATTCAAGACATAACTGACAATGCCTAGTAACAACATTGGACAAATTGCATACCTGCAGGCCCAGAACCATGGCCTTGAACATATCTACTTTGGCGGCTCCTTTATTCGAGGTATGGCCCCTAGCAGCCCCGGTGTTTTTGCTTTTCTACTAACACTCTCTAGGCCACAAACAGACTATGAACACCCTCTCCTATGCCATCAAATTCTGGTCCAAGGGCGAAAAGAAAGCCTACTTCCTCAGGCATGAAGGATACCTAGGCTCCGTCGGCGCATTTATTCGCCGACAACCTAGGAACTGGGGTCGTCGATATAGCGCCGGTGACGAACACCCGCATCTGGGAACCCGCTTCAACAATAAAGAAGCCTAAGTACCATTTCTTCCTTTCTTCAAAAACAAATATATCTTTAGGTTAGGTTAGAGTTTTTTTATTTTTTTTTATTTTTTAGGTCTTTTCTTCTTTTGATTGGGGTAATCCGTTGTTTGCACGGCGTTGGCATACTTACTTAATCTTTACAGTCCCTTTCCTTTCCTCTTTTTATTTTTTATTTTTTATTTTTTATTTTTCTTTTCTTTTTCTTTTTCTCCTCTTCTCACTCACTGGGATTGTATGATATGATAGGCCAGCGGGTTTCTTGTCTGCTTGCCTACCTACCTGCCCAGTAACACCCCGGTCTGGCATCTTGGTTGTGTGTGTGTGAGTAAGTGTACAGTACTCGAGTACTGTACATGAAATGTGCGAGCTTGCTTGACCAGGGCAGACAATATTATATCTACGAGTTATATCATGTGAAACTTATGCGCCCTCACTGGGAGGGTAATAAATTCCAAAAAGAAACTACAATAACATGCATATCCGGGATACCGCAGGTGCAAATGGATGACTGAATTGATAAATGAATGACCAGTTTGCCCCACCTCCTCCTCCTCCCACTCCCACTCTGAAAAACATCGCTAGTAGCCAACTTGAGGCCTGAGCGATAGATGGATAGATAGTCAAGTACCGGTAGAAAGAGGCAGGTGAATTGATGCCGGAAAGCGCGTGATCAATAGCGATGAGTTTCCCAGCCTAGCGCGGTAGGTTAGGGGGCAAGTTCCGCGAATATCAAACAAGGTTAGCACAGCAGCAGGAGCAAAACTGTGGCCCCTGTTTGCCTCCTTGACTTCTATCACACAGTATCATACATAACTTATACTCACCGAAATTGGTGAGGGGTTTGATAGTTGGGCGGTGAGTGACTTGGCATGAAGACCGTTTCCCTACTATGATAGACGAAACATTTGCCAAGTCATGCCAAGCCAAAAGAAACACACCCTCCTGCCAAGCCCTTGGATCCCTGTGTTTATGATAGTCCCTTCTTCCGTTTCTCCGTCTTGGGCAATCAATCCACTCCTGCGCCCTTCATTGATTCTTCCGCGAGAACAACAACAACAACAGCACTGGCACCACCCCCGCCACCATGAAGCCCCCCATCGACTTCTCGGATGATTATGTCGCGCAGCAGCTAGAGAGAGATGCTGCAGAGCAGAGTTTGCGTTTCAGTAGAATAAGCAGAGCGGGTGCGCCAAAGCCGAACACAAGATTCCTGCGGAACATTGTGCGGGAGATGGACTCGCATAATTCCGCGCTGCTAGCGAGGGAGCAGAGGCGGAGGTCTAGGTCTCCGCAGAGGGAAAGTGGGACAGAGAGAGGGTGTGATAGGAGGGGTAGGGGTAGGGAGAGGGAGAGGGAGAAGGAGAGGTATAGGAGCAGGAGCAGGAGTAGGAGCAGGAGTAGAAGGAGGAGGAGAAGGAGAGGAAGAGAGGAGGAGGGTACAGAGGATAGGGAGGATAGACACTCAAGCGCAAGATTTCGGAGGCATAGGCACCGTCATCATCGCCGGTCCCGGTCTCGTCATCGGTCTCGTTCTCAGTCTCAATCCCGGTCCCAGTCTCCACGTCACCATCGCCGCCACCTCTCTCACCGCCGGCGCCATCATCGTCATCGCCACCACAGCAGTGCCTCTGAGGCCAAGCACGTCTCACCCTCCCCCACCTCCCCCACTGACGAACACCAAGAACTGATAGGCCCCCAACCC
>QFET01016206.1:0-13780 GCA_003316355.1 Tuber calosporum | reverse complement strand
ACCTGAGGGCTAGCATAGTGGTAGTAGAGGTAGTGGTAGTGGAGGAGGATATAGGAGGATGATGCTGTGGACAGGAGAGAAAAGGAGGGGGGAAGGCCTCCTTTTATAGAAATACCAGAGTGCGCCAAGCCTTTACAGTGACCAAATATTCTCTAAAGTGCACAATGCAGTACAGGCAGAGCACAGCCAGTAAAATAGTTTGCGGTGGCTGGTAGCGTACGCAGGTGTGGCTCCACAAAATAACATGCGCAAAATAAAGATTCCCACAAATACCCAAAAGTGTACATTCCATCATAGCCCTAACTGCCTTAGATAAGATTGTACGCAAAATGTTGTTTTTATCAGATCGCTCGGCGCACTGTCCGGTACATAGTAGACAAAGTAGGCGGCAACCAGCTATTTATACAGGTGCGTATCCTCCTTGTACTCAGTAACAAAATAGGGAAAACATCGTAAGAAAAATAAGTGCGAACATGTTTGACCCAGGAAAAATAGCAAGGAAATCCCAAAAAAAAATTCGTAAACTGAAGTGGTCTGCGCGAAATAAACGAAAAAATAAGACCTGATACATGACTGGTAAAAGATCACTATACATGGATATATAACTGAGAAATCCCAAACATAAAATAAGAAATATACGCTTTAATCCACGACCATTATCATGAAATATAACCAAGAATATGATATACCCTAGCTGTAGTAATGTCCGTAGTTTCCCTAAGTAAACTAGAAATAACCAAGCAGAGACATAAACAATATTACCATAGGAAATATACATATGAAACGAATTGAAGAATTTCAACAAGGTTTAGTATCTATTATGCTGTGAGCGATTTTTCCGCAGTGGGCTACTGCAATAGATACCAGTTGCGGGATTGAATCATGGATTCGTTTAAAGCAGTTGGTGATAGGATCTGGATGCAGTAGTTGCTCCATACCCCTTGGAAGATTATTAATTTTTGCTACTAGGCCTGTCAGTTAATCTTAAGCCCGCTCAATAAGTACTGGGCTAGGGATAGCTGTTGTGGGTTGCTTAGATACGAGTAGGTCTCGACGATTTCACAACCGCAAATGGCATAGTTGCAAGCACGAGGGTATCTACTACTTTGTCCATGGCTTATTCAACAGAATCTGAGGTGTGACCTACCTCTTAGGAGTTAGAGGGGTTTGATCTGGTGCCATGATGTGAATTCCACATAGAGTGGTGTTCAGGAGTAAGGATGCGAGAGGGTACTTGAATATTGAGGTCAGAAGAAGGGTCTTGGGCATGGGCGATGTTGAGGTAGTGTCTAGATACTCTGTTCATAGCGGAGGAGGAGGTATTAATCGGCTTACGCTAAGGAGAGTCTTCGAGTATTTGGTTTTCTTTAGCTGGGGTGTGTTCATAGGTCCTTGATAGTGCATCTGCAAGGATATTGTCTTTACCAGGTCTGTGTATGATATCAAAATCATAAGATTGCTGGAATATGCACTATCTAGTTTGGCAGTAAGGGTGGTCAGTCTGTTTCAGGAAAAGGATAGTACCTTATTATCAGACACAACAGTCAACTTGGTGCCATATATAATCGGATGGAATGCCTGAATGGCATCCACAATCCCCAAATGTTCTAATTCATGGACAGGGTAGTCCAGCTAACCTTTTGCAAACTTTCTGCTGTGGAATGCGGCAGGGTATGCTTGTTCAGGGGAGGGTTCTTGACGAACCAATGCTCCTGATCGAATGTTAGAGGCATCAGAAATGAGGAATATTGGATCAGCTGATGTCTTATATGAGATGGGGCGGAGCGGAATTATATCCTTGGCCAGGTGCTTAACCTGTTTGAAGGCTACCTCATGCAGGGGTCATCATTCAAACACTTCTTTGAGCAATTAGGTCCCTGAGGGGTGCAGTAGTGGAGGCAAGCTGTAGAAGGAATTGTGCAATATATATCACAACTCCAATAAAGATCTGAACATCCTTTGTCGCTTTTGGTATGGGCCAGTCTTCGATGGATCAAAATATTTCTGGGTTTGCATGAATTCCTCTCTCATTTATAACATGTCCTGGGAGTGCAAGCTTGGTTGTGAAGAATTTGCACTTGGCTGGCGATGCTTTGATTTGGTGCTGCTTCAGGCTTCCTAAAACTGCACTGATATGCGAAATCTGGTCTTCAACTGTTACTGAGTAGTTGGTAATGTCATACATGTATGTCTAAATGAATTTTTCAATATATCTATCTAAGACAAACTCAATAACTCTCATAGCTGTAGCAGGGGCGTTCGCATCTCCTTGCAGCATTACTCTGTATGCAAAGGGTCCAAAGGATGTCTTAATAGTATTGCTTTTCTCATAGCAGGGGAGAACTCGAATTTGTAAGCAATAATTTGCAAGGTATATAGTGGATCTGAACTTTGGTCTGGCAACAGTTCCTAGTATTATGGCTTGGTTGTGAATCACTGCATGGTTCTTGATAGTAATATCATTCTTGAGGACAAGGTCAGGAAGCAGTCTTATTTCCCGATTGAGTATTGTTGATATTCTTCAATTCGTTTCATATGTATATTTCCTACAGTAATATTGTTTATCTCTCTCCTTGGTTATTTCTAGTTTACGGAGGAAAACTACAGAGATTACTACAGCAAGGGTATATCATATTCTTGGTTATATTTTATGATAATGTTTGAGAATTAATGTGTATATATATTATGTTATGTGCGGGATTTCTCTGTTATCTTTCCATGTATAGTGACCATTTACCGGTCATGTATCATGTGTTATCTTTCCGTTTATTTCGCGCACACCACTTCAGATTAAGCATATTTTATTGGGATTTCCTTGGTAGTTTTCAGGGGCAAACATGTTCGCACTTATGTTTCTACAATATTTTCCCTATTTTGTTACTGGGTACAAGGAGGATACGCACCTGTATAAATAGCTGGTTGCCGCCTACTTTGTTTTAGTAAATTAAGGACAAGAACTACTACCAATCTACCTTCATACTACAATACTCCTCACACAAGTGTGCACATAGTATACTCTTAATACTGTGGTGTATTTTCATACTCATACTATAAGATTGTGCCAATACAAATAATTTAAACAGGTATCAGTTTTGGGAATATGTTGATTGGGTTGTGTGCCTCGCTCGGGTAAATGATTCCTTTTGCTTTCCTGTCTTCGATTAATTCTCTGTATGCTAACATGATCTAGTTAGGAAATGATAAGAATCTCGGGTTATGGTCCAAAATTGTATCCTTCAGCTAGATAATTTGGTTGACATGTCAAGAGGGTGGCAATTCCGCTGTCTTCCTGCCATGGCAAACTGTAGGAAACTTGGATATGAAGTCAGGGGGATCTGCTACATTGATGACTGAAAATTGTGCATATGTAGCTTTCTTGCAAGTCAAGTTGATTCCTTTATCAGGAAAGGTGATAATAGATTTTCAGCAATCTAATACAGCCTAGTGTGCATTGAGGTAAGGCATTCCTTGGAAGATATCATAGTTGTCTATGGAACCAAGTAGGGCTTCAGCGATATCGCTGCTTTCCTTGTTAATCTGAATCACAGGCTTTGCCACATAGTTGATTGCTGAGTGTGATCCTTTAACTGCTATCTTCAGGTTGATGGGGGTCTCAAGGTCTCTGGTAGGGATTTAGTGGGTAGTGACAAACTTTCCTGATATCAACTTGTCTCCTGTAGTTCCTGTATGCAATAGTGCCTTTGCTTTGTAGCTCATGACAGTCATGTATGCTTCGAAGCCTAGGTATATTTTCCATTAGGTCCTACATAGTTTGTGAGAACTGTTACTGATTCCTTAACATGGGAATAGTCTTCCTGAGTGTGGTATATTATCCTGACATTCTCGGGTTTCCTGGTTCCGCTGGGGCCTCCCTTTCCTAACTGCTGGGTGCTCCAATACTTCTTCTTCTCAATGTAGTTATCATAATAGTATCCATATTTTCCACAATAGAAACAGTCATTGTCTCTTCTTCACCTATCCTTCTCAGCCTGGGATACTCTCAGATGCTGGGAGCTATTGTTAGAGAACCTAGATTGATTTTGCTGGGTGCTGTTATAGGGGCGCTAGTGTACTTGTTCGGAAACTACATCAGAGCTTGCATTTCCGAGACGATTTTGATTTCCATAGAGTCCTTTAGAGTGGGCAATTGCAGCTCGCTTTTCCGCTTTCTCTACTATCTGGTCAAAGCAGGTGTCCAGAGTTAACTGTGGTTTCACTTCTCGCTTAAGCTTAATATCTATTGCATCTAGGCATCTCTACATTGCTGAATTGTCCAAAATTGTTCCCATGGGTGACTGTCTCTCAAGGTTTCAAGTGTGATTACACTATCAGTATTCTGTGATTTTTTCCGCCTGAAGTCTGCTAGAACTGTAGCCACTCTTCATAGATAGTATCAGTGGATGTGGAAGGAAGGCAGTATGCCTGGAATTTCTGTTTTAGTCTAGCAACTGTGTAGTCTCCTTGGGAAGCTTCATACTGGGTGAATTTATTTAGGGCTTTCGCTCTGCAATGGGCTCTATAGTATTACAGGGCTTCAGGGGCATTGTCAGCCATGCCAACTCTGGAAATGTATCGATAGACTGTATTGAACCAGGAGTTGATTCTGATTTGGTCACCATTTTTTCCTTCTCCTGTGAAAGTAAATGGTGCAGGCCATTTATGACTATTATTTCCTTCTGGGGGGACAGACATGGTGATGGGTGCAGGGCTTCGATTGCTTAGTTGACCTGGTAGACTAAGTGGTCTTGGTGTACTTGGTAAATCATCAGTTGCAGGGCTTGCTACTCATAGTTGTCTTGGTAGCCTAGGTTGTCTAGGTGGTGAAGCTGGGGTTCCCGGTCCAGGAGCATCCACTGGACTGGAATCTGATTCAGAATCTGAGCTTGGTTTCTTTCATGGATTGAACTTCTTGGTTGAGCTGTTCTTGAACATGTTCTTAGACTTAGGCTTGTTCTAGGGCTTGATGTGGAGCTTGGACTTAGTCTTGATCCTCTTCCTCACTGCTGCTGCTATCTACTGATCATAGTTCTAAATCCTCAGATTGTGGAGCATGGGAGGGTACTAGTGCTTGACCTTTGGATCCTGAGAAGATTGCTACCGATCATCCAGTGAACTGCCTTCTTTTATGTATTTGAAGCGAAACAGTTCTAGCCCGGGTAAGCTGGTCTCACCATGAGTGCGCTCAAGGCTATCTTGGAAACAGGTTGGTGTCCTAGTCCTGCAGGGTCAATGTAGGGGAAGGATGAGTAGTCCTCTGCCGAAGATCAAAGGTATACTTGAGTCTAGGTCAAAAAATGTAACCTACTCCCAAGTATCTCAAGAATCCCAAAGGGACTCTTAAGATACTATTGGGATAAGGCGTAAAGTGTCAATGGATAGGTCTTCAATAGATAAGGTAAAAGGTATAGAACTAATAAAGTGACTGTTCAACTTATGGTATTAAAGATTCAGTCCTGTGAGGCTTGAGAGTCTGTTCCTTAAGGGATTACAGGCTCTTCTATACAAAAGATTGTAGCTAAAAAAACTTAACAAAAGCGCAAACATCCTGTCCAACAATATGCTAACAGAGGCAGCATAATAAGGTAACCATATTCAGAAATCAGAGAGTTCAAAGTGACAGGATGGATCTAACAAAACAAGTAATGGAATTTAAACAAGAAGGAACAAGATATCGGTAATACTATACATATCCAGTAGGTATATGAGGAGAATAGCAACACTCAAGTGGGTAGAAGCAAGAAGGGGGTAATGATAAGTGAAACAAGGAAGGAATCGCCAGTTAGGAAGTAATAACCAAGTAGGAAGGGACAACACAATAGTAGCGCTTATCAGGTATAAACCCAAATAAATAATAACCAACATCAAGTCAGTTATAAGAGTAGAAACATAGTAGGATTCCTTTACAATATGAGATAATCAATCAAAACCCGGTAGTTAGAGGATTATCAAGGAATGGAGAAGCAATCCTTACAATATATCTAGTTATTCAGTTAACAAGCCTTAGAGAAACTTTATCTTTTATCATTCTTTTAATCCGGCTTTCCTTACCGATCTCTGGGTTTCACGATACGAACCCCGCCTAGATAATTCAACAGTACTGAATTGATTAGCCTGTTACTGCTATTAATGGTTCTGGTTAATATCTTATATGACTTCCTTTTTGTCACTTTTTATTTTCTTACCTAGAGGATTGATATCCTTTCTTGACTTTCACTGCGTATCTCTCCTAAGGGTTAAACAAACTCGATCCTGTCAGCTGTGATCCTTCTGCCCTGTAAGAACCTTCTCTAAGCAGTACAAATTCAAATAGGTTTATCCTTGTGTATCTTCAAGAAAGGCATCAGAGATCATATTTCCATATAACTGCCTCTACAACCTGTTACTCGTCAATTTAATTATTGACAATGCAGGTTCCCTTCCCCTTGCTTAGAATATTAACTTCTCATATCTTTCCGCTTGATAGTTCTTATACCCCTATACAATTTTCTTGTTCCAAGTAGAACAAAACTCTCCAAAATGAACTACACCTTCCCTGCCCTAGCTATGTATCTTTTTAGGATTGGTTTTCATAATGTTATCTTCAATATTCAGTTATGCAAAAATAAACCTTATCTGAACTAGAATAAAGAGGCTAAAGTTATTATCAGAATCAGAATTTCCTTGTTTCTGGATGAATAGCTGCTTTTAGGGCACATCTGTTTCTCGAAGTGTTTGCTAAACCTTGATAAGTGTTACAAACCTATCCTTAGTCTGCCGGACAAGGCACACTATCATGTTTAACAGCAAAAGGTAACGATACGTACCGCTCGTCTTACCGCTCTTCAGGTCTAGTAGCGTTATGTCGCCGAGGGAACGCGGAATCCTTTCACTCCTAGCCCGTGCGACTGCTCCTTAGCGATACGTTCTCGAAATCACCTTTTGGTCGGTGACGTAAACGGATGGTCGTAATAAGAGTAGAGTATAGATTGAACTAATACGTAAAATATAACATAGGGAGTAACTTAGGTGGTTGCGTGAAGAGCTAGCTATCTGTGTCCTTGACCCTCCTTATATAGGTGCTCTTCCCACAACCCTAACCCTGGTTACTTTACTATGAGTCACCTCCTTACTATGACTGCCGTGTGAGTCATAGTATAACAAACATCCTATGACTCACAATCCGAGTCATAGTATACAATCCCCATAGTATCCAATTTCCAGAAAAGGTGATGTGCGCTAATCGCGTCACATGCGTGAAACCCTTGACTCATACTTGGAGTCAGGTGCGAAAGTCATAACATCATATGACCTCACAATCGTGAGTCATGAAATCATAAACATAAATCAAATCAAACATCTTAATCATAAAAGATCTCACAAATTGTGAGTCATGTGAAATATTCCATATTGCTAAGTCACGATTTGTGACAATAGCTCCTCTCTCCCCTCAGCTTGAGTCCCATCAAGCTATTCACCAAGTTTCATTACTTGGTTCCCAAATCTTCTCGCATCGCGACGGAACTACATTTAAATTTGTTCCGTTGTGCGTAACTGCTTCCTGACCATCTCCAATGTCAGGTCTGCCCCCTCGTTAGTTCGTTTTTGGTGCGTAATGGTGGCTTGTTGTGCTTCGAGGGTCTCCTCCTGGAGTCTGATCGTTCCTTGGGCCTCATCCAGTTGGATTTCTAAACCCGAAGTTTTTCTATGGAGGCATTCGATATCGGCCTCTGTGTGTTGGCTTTTGGTATCGTTGTTACAAGTTTCCTCGCCCCTCTCCAACCGTCCCCTCCTGGCTTCTGTGCGCTAGGCATCCTTCCTGCTCAGTTCTTCTCTTTTACCCCACGCCTGGGGGTAGTATCCCGCCCGGAGCTTCGCATCCCGGTGGGCTCGACAATTATTTTGCTAGCACTCCTCACATCTCGTTTCTGCATGTAGTTGTTTTGGCCAGTAACTGGCCCCTTCCTTGTCTTCTCTATGGACGTTGCAATGCTCGTCATAGTATGCCGTCCAGCTCATCGCGTTGTATTCAGATGCCATTTGCCGGTCCTCTACCATCGCATAGCCTGGGCTAGTTGGAGTGATTCCTCGCTTTGGGTCTCCCCACCCGTCGTTCGTTGCGTCTTGTTTGATTTCTTCCCTGCCTTGGTTTATCTGAGTATCGTTCGTGGAAGTGTTCGAAGGCATTTTCCGCGTGTTCAAAGTTTTCCGCTGGGTAACAAACTTTATCGTAATCAGGAGAGTATCCTGTCTACTTCGCTCGACATTGGAGTCTTCCGTAATGTAGTTGTGAATCGACTATTTCTTCAAGTTCGTATTCCGTTTCGCCTTCGATTTCGATTGGTGGTGGTGGTGCCTGGATCTGTGATGGGAATCTTTGGTCTTCGTAGGGTTCGAGAAGTGAGATGTGTATGGTGTTGTGTATTCTCATCGATGGGGGAAAGTCCAGCTTATATGCACTTTTCCCCACTCTTACCAAGATTTTGAAGGGTCCCATCTTTCTGTAATCGAGTTTCTTGCATGGTCTTGTGGTCCTTACATTCCTTGGTAGGAACTATACCATATCTCCTGATTTCAAATTCGGATCGGGTTTTCTGTGTTGATCGTAATTTTCTATCTATCGAAGTTGTGCAGACACCATTTCCTCGCGTATGGTATCGTGCCATTAGTTCATTTCGTTCGCCGCAAATTTTCCGATCCGGTATCAGATGACCACTTGTGTCATGTTTCGGGTGCTGTCCGTAGTTTGCAAAAAAGGGTGTTTTCTTAATTGTTTCTTGTTGTCAATTATTGTATGCGAACTCCGCAAAAGGTAATAGTTCGTTCCAATTATCCTGTTAATAATTGACGTATGCCCTCCGGTATTGTTTCAGGATAGCATTGGTTCTTTCTGTCTGTCCATCCGTTTGTGGATGGTAAGCTGTGCTCAGTTTTCTTTCGATTCCCAAACTCTGGGCAGTTTCCTTCCATAGGTCCGAAGAGAACAGTGTCCCCCTATCGGTGATGATATCTTGTGGTAGTCCGTGTAACCGAAAGATTTCTTTTCCAAAGGTTGCGCGAATTGTTTTGTTGTCATATCTTTCCTGCATGCAACAAAATGACTCATTTTTGTCAGTCTGTCGATGACTACCAAGATGGCGTCATAGCCGTCCGATTCTGGTAAATCTGTTCTAAAATCCATCGTAATCGACTTCCATAGCTTATCGGGTGCTTCGTTTGATTGTAGTTGGCCAGACGGAGCATGTCGGGATGATTTCGTTCTTTGACAAACGTCGCAGTTCTTGAAATATTTCTTGATCGTTCCCCACATTCCTGGCCAGTAGTAACTGCGACTGATGAGTTCCGTGGTCTTTGCTGTCCCTCCATGTCCTGCTTGTAAAATGTCGTGATTTTTTCTGATAAGTTCTGTTCTTATCTTCACCTCTTCTGGTACCCAAATCTTGTCATGGTACCATAGGCATTCATCCTTCCATTGGCATAGCCCCAAGGCTACATCCTTCCTCTCTTTTGTTCCTTGTTCGAGTGCTTTCCTTATCTCTTGTACGTGCGGGTCCCTCCCGCTCTGTTCCTTAAGATTTCTCATCTCTTCTCCGTGTAAGCTAATCGTATCCATTTCCTGTATCCTTATCTCCGCAAAGTATTTGTCTTGTAGTAATAGGATCCTTTGTTTCTTTTTGATCCTGTCGTCATCTTCTTCTGGTGCATCTTGACTTCTTCTTGTCAAGGCGTCTGGCTTGCCGCTTTCCTTTCCTGGCCGATATTCGATTCGTATATTCTATTGGCTTAACTTCTCACTCCACCGGATCTGTCGTTCGTTGAGATGTTTTGTTGTTGTGAAAGGGACCAGATTCTTATGGTCAGTGAGGATCCTTGTCTTGTGATGGCTTCCCAACACATATCTTCTGCATTCCTTTAGTGCCTGTGCTATGGCCAAAGGTTCTTTGTCGTGAATATCATCGTTGCATTCCGCATTCGTCATTGTTTTTGATCGGAATGCCACATGTGGCCATTTCTCGTTTTCGCACTGTTGCGATAGAATTCCTGAACAGACATACTTCGATGCATCTGTTTCAATCATAATCAGTCTTTCCGGATTGTAATGGGTGAGTACGGGTGCTGACATTATTTTTTGTCTCATCGTATCGAACGCCTCGCTTTCTGCTGTACCCCACTCCCATTTTTCATTTTTCTTTGTCAGATTGTATAGAGGTTTTGCTGTCCTGCTAAACCCCTCAATGAATCTTCGGTAAAAGTTGCAGAATCCAATGATTCTTTGGATATCGGTTTTGTTTTTCGGAATTGCCCATTCCCATATGGCTGCCGTCTTGATAGGATCCATCCTGACTCCTTCTTGGTCAATAATAAATCCTAAGTATTCCACTTCTGTCTTGAGGAATTCGCACTTAGTTGGCTTGATTCTCATTCCGGATTCTCCAATCGCTTCCAGGATTTTTCCTACGTCTTTCTGGTGCTTCTCCATCGTTTCAGAGTACACCAGCACGTCATCCAAATATACTATGCAGCATATATGTCCAAGAATCGGTGTAACGTTTGATTGATCCATCTCTGGAATCTTGCCGGTGCATTGGTCAAGCCGAATGGCATTACCAAGATTTCGTAAGTTCCGTATTGTGTCGCAAATGTTGTTTTCCATTCGTCTCCTTTCTTGATCCACACGTTGTGGTATGCATCTTTAATATCTAGCTTCATAAAGTATAGGGCGCTATTTAGCCTATCCAAGGCTGCGCCGATGAGTGGCAGTGGGTACCGATCTTTTTTCGTGACTTCATTAAGTCCTCGGTAATCCACGCATAGTCGTAATTTTCCGTCCTTCTTTTTGACAAAAAGGATGGGTGCTCCTGTTGCCGCGAAGGAGTCTCGTATCCATCCCCATTCCAAATTCTGTTTCAAATAGCTTCTCAATTCTTCCAATTCTGCCGCTCCTAGTGGATACAACCTTTTTGCGGGGATTGTCTTTCCCTTTTCAAGGTTAATATTGTGGTCCACTCCTTTTCTGTAAGGCGGTAACGTGGTTTTTTCTTTCTCTTCAAAGAGATCCAGGTATTGGTGATATACCTCTGGTATCATCTGTTCCAAGGGTTCTTTCCCTTGATACTTTTTGGCCTTAATGGCCAGCTCAGTACTGACATTCATTGTCTTCAAATCGCATTGGCCGTCCTCCTGGTTCCACTTTGGAATGGCTGTGATCTCTCCTCTTCTGAAGAACTTCCCAAAGGCTTAGCCGAGATCTCGCAGATCTCTATTCGTTTCCGGTCCATTTGTGTTTCTTCCCGGGTACCTTCTGATTCTTTTCTGTTCCGGTCTCTTTGGTGGTCCGTACTTCCGAATCCTTTGTCTTCTCGTTCAGTCTTTGCAAGTACTTCGACCTCCTTGCATTCCCCGTCCAGGTATCTTTCACATTTCAGTTGTGCTATCCTGTCACCGGAGTTGACTGTGTAGTTTTCATCCCCGAGGCTCACCATTACTACCTTCAGTTCACCTGTATAATCCGCATCTATTACACCAGCGTTGGTTGTGAGCCGGTTCTTGACTGCTAACCTGCGTCGTGGTGCAATGCGCCCATAAGTGCCCTGTGGTAATCCAATGGGTATTCCGGTTCGGATGACTTCTTGCCCTTTGGCTCGTATCGTTGCTCTTTCACTAGCTTACAGGTCGTGTCCTGCCGCCCTCAGTGAGCCTCTCGTAGGCATTGTTGCCTCTTTAGTCAACCTTTTGACTAGGATCTGTTTATCCATTTTTGCCTGAACCATTAAGAACTTCATCTCTAAGTTGTCCTCCAAAGCTTCCTCTTCTGGGACTGTAAAGACCCTCGGTTACTCTTTTAAACACCAGGTCGTGCATCTCTCACTATCAAACGTGATGGTCCCCTTTCCGCAATCAATTGAAGGGCTATGTTCTCTCAACCATAGCATTCCAAGAACTACTTCATGGTTTTCTAAATTTGCCACTTGGAAGGTGATCATTTCCCTATGGCTACCGATGTCCATAGGTACTGTCGTCGTATCAGTAACTGGACCCATCGCGCTGAGTTTGCCGTCCGCCAGGTAAATTTCTCATTGTTGTCTGGCTGTCGCCATAGGCATGCCGTACTTTTCGCATACCTCCTTATCAATAAAGTCCACAGTCGCTCCTGAGTCAAACATTCAATTGATGCTGATAATCTTGTCCCTGCCATGTAGTCGCATTTTTACAATGACATGGTCGTTTTCGTGTTCCAGTGATTCCGTGTTATTTAGTGCCGCGTAGAAGTTTCGTATCTAGATGGGTTTCATTTTCCCCTTGTCCCTCAGACCATCGCTTACTGGGGACCGTCGTCTTTTTCCTCTTCGTTCTTTTCGGTTTCAAGTTCCATTTCGCGGATTGCTGTTCTTTGTTTCCATCGTGGGTTCTGAACCCGACTGACTGTCCTCGCCGGGTATTCTTTTTCGTCTTTTGGGTTAGTGCAGTTTCTCATCATGTGTCCTGACTTCGCACATGCCATACACAGCTTGTTGTTTCTTCTCCTCCAGTATTCGGTCTTTGATGTGTTAAGAGCTTGTCTTCGCCTAGTCGCATCTAGGTCCATTGGATCTCCTCGAGGCTCCTGTAGTCGTTGGGTCTTGAAGGTGCCGTCGTAATTTCTGGCGTTGTCGTATGTTTTGGTCTTTGACCTTCCTTGCACATGTTTGATGACGTCCAAGCAGTTTTCATGATTAATAGCCCATACCGCCATTTCTTCGGTCATCGTGAAGTCTGGAGCCCTCATGGCCCATTCGTTCTGAATTTCTTCGAGTAAGCCTCTTAGGAAGGCCCTTCCCAGGGTTACTTCGTCGTATTCTCCCTCTGGTGCCAATAGTCGTAACTCGTTCCAGAAATCAGTTACATTCCGCCTCCCTTGCTTGATTTTCTCGCTTTAATTTCTTGCAGTTTCCCTAGCATCCACATCGCCGAATTGGATGCGTAGGGTGGCTTGAAATTCTGCCCAGTTACTCCATGTGGCTGGGGTCTTTCCTTCCACATATGAAGTAATCCATTTGCCGGCTGATTATCGTAGTAGGGATTTGGCGAAGTCCACTTTCAATCCGTCTTCGTTTTCTCCCCATCCTAGTGCTGTGTAGTACATTGCAAGTTGGACTAGCCATGCTCGCAGTTTGGTACGGTCACCTGTAAATGTATCCGGGGTTTTGATTTTCGGCCTTCGTATCGTCTGTTCTTGTCGATTTTCCTGAACCGTTCTGATCAATTCTTGGAGTAGTTCTCTAGTGAGAGTTATCGTATCCGCTGGTCCTGGTACCCACGAAATTCTGTGTATTGGGGATGCTCCTGAGCTTACTAACCCTGATCTTGATCTTGCTTCCGGGGTGACCGGGCTCGGAGGTCTTGGGTATCCTTCTCGCGATATCTCCCTTAAGGCTTGTCCACGTTCTGCTTGTAGTCCTAAGAAAGTCTATGGATCGTTGAAGTCTGGTACTTCTGTATCTGTAGGTGAATCCATTTTGTATTCGTTAATTGTCGCAAAAGACGCAACCAAATGTTACAAACCTATCCTTAGTCTGCCGGACAAGGCACACTATCTTCTTTAACAGCAACAGGTAAAGATACGTACCACTCGTCTTACCGCTCTTCAGGTCTCGTAGCCTTATGTCGCCTAGGGAACGCAGAGTCCTTTCACTCCTAGCCCGTGCCACTGCTCCTTAGCGATACGTTCTCGAAATCACCTTTTGGTCGGTGACGTAAACGGATGTTCGTAATAAGAGTAGAGTATAGATTGAACTAATACGTAAAATATAACATAGGGAGTAAC
>QFET01016186.1:0-14511 GCA_003316355.1 Tuber calosporum | reverse complement strand
CCCCACAGGGTCTCCTGCCCGCCCCCTTTTTCCCTCCCCATGTTTGTAGAACCTTGGATTTTTCCTTACTTGAAGGCTTGGTTTCTGTATGTTTCCTTCGCTGGTTTTTCCTTACTTGAGTTTACCGTACGAGGTGTATGGACAGTTACCTGCCCAGTTGGAGCTTTCATGTGCCGATGGTTTACTTTGTTTTTGGTTTTTGGGATTAAGATTTTGTTTATGCCATAGCTACCGCTGCATGCAAGTTCTTGTACCTTAACAGGTAATATATCATAGAAAAAATAAATAAGTAATAAAAAAATATAAGAAAAAAATGGCCTGTAGTTAGGTATCCTCCGTCTCCTCGACACACCCAGCGATTGAAATCTCAACACTACGAGTTTTATCACCAACCATCCTCCTCCCCTTCCCCTCCCCCTTTGATGGCTATTCTGCCTAGGGGTGTTGGGGGCCCCTCCTCCTCTCGTCCACATTGCTAGGGGATACTCTCACATAGGGGTTCTTGTTGGTTTCAACTCACAATATCTCCTCTCCCTCTCATACCCCACATTTGCTAGGCCTCCCTTAGCATTTGCACAGTCGGCAACTGCTCTCATCATGTTAATAGTCTGCGCTATTGGTACCGGACGCCCTGCCAATACCGCCACAGCTGGTTAGCGGCATTAGCGAAGAAGGCCTTCGGTTATTAGTGCTACGGTTTCTCTCTCAGTCCGCAGTGCTCATTCTACGATTCAAGAAAAGCAGTGGCCATGGTCTGCCTAGTCTGCTGTTACTGGTGATTGCCTCACCTTCCCTCCCCTCCCCCGTCAGTTAGATCAGATAGCACCCTACTGCTCCCCCTCAGTTTGTGGTGCCCAGCATCACACACCTGCTCCCGCTACTTTTACCATGGTCCCAAGCCCTCCCGGTTACGCTCAGTCATGGTATTGCACTGTCTCCTTGGCTGTTACTAATGCTAGTTGGGTTCGAAGTAATGGCTGCCACTATCAGACACATCAGGTTATAGGTGGCTACCGGCCCTGTATCTCTTTGAGTGTTGGGAATAGTTTTCATTTGTGGTTTCATTTATTTTGTATTTTGCTAGAGTCTACGTCAAGGGTTTTCCTTATGCTTTCCTGCTTAGCTTCTTCTTACGCTCACCTTATTGTTTCAGCTAGGCATTTGTTTGTTTGCGGGTAGGAATCAGAAGTTAAACCCATAGCAGAAGTGTTAAGGGTAGCCAATTCTAAGGACAAGCAAATCGAACTAGGCCTAAATCTTAATTTCGTAGATGGAGACTTATCCAGGAATGCTGGTTTGATTGAGTAGTAAAGATTTTTCAAGTAAAACGTATGTTATTGATAAGATCTCTTCTCTGTTGCTTGATGATAGCTAAAGCTTAGGAGGGACTTTGATATTTGTATCCCGCATCTGTGTATTCACGGACTACATCTAACTTTCATATTAACTAAGTACCCCTCTGTGTTTCTCCCACTTTCTACCTCAGTGCAAACACCATTTGACCCAGAAGATTCTCTTCTACTCACAGCTAATGCTGTAGTCGGAGCTCCTCTTTCACCTAATGGGTTGCACACCTTTTAGTAAGAGACACCTGACCTCCTTTCAACCATTCAGACTTAGCCCGCCCTGTTTGGAACTTACCAATAGTCCTTTAGAACACTAAGGGGCCACCTTGGTTGTTGACCTTATCTGCTCCTTGCTGATAGAACCCGCTCTGCAGCTGGCTTTCAGGATGATTTGTGTTCACGATCGGGCCAATACCTTCTCGTTATCACTGCCTCTCCTTATCAACTTGTTCTGCTTGGTTTAACCATATTGACATCATACAGGGGCATCAGCACATTCTCACTTAGTAGTGGAGTGGCCTATTTCACGCTCGTTCTCTTTCCCATCGGGACTACCTGAATCCACATTATAGTCTTCCGACCTCAAACAAGTGTAACTCCGTGAGCTCCTAATGGAATCGCTTGGTTCCACCTGGGTTAGATAGCCCGAGATTTCCTCTTATATACCCTGCGAACAGCATCTGGTTGGATGGACAGCGGCGATGTATACGGTATTACAAGAGGTACTTCAATGACTCGGTTTTGTATGTAAACGAAAACTGTGTATGGTGCCAGTGTTGTCGCAGGGTGCAAACGCCGGGGCCGCAGGGGCATGACTTGGATTTTCACGCATTATTCGTATGAATGCCCTACTGGATTCCAGTATGATTTACCCATGTGCCAAACAAGAGGGTCATTGGAGTATGGGTTTTGATCCCTGGGGCGTGGAGGTAAGGTTTTTCGACGCCATATCTATCGATGCATGCGAGCTTTGTACCTTAAACAAAGAATATACTATGAAATAAAAAAAATTGGAAAAAAAAAATTGGAAAAAAAGGAAAAAAATGGCCTGTAGTTAGGACTCTTCACATAACCATTTAAATTCTTTCCACTACGATTACTTTACCTCTTTACCTCCCCGCTCCTCTATTGGCGTTGTATGATAGGAACTATTGGGTTAGGCTATCAACACAATGTATGTATAGGCCTAAGAGCAATAGTGGACATTCGTCTAGTACTACTCATTGCGATAGTACTCCTACCTTAGTGGCAGAGATTAGTGCCACGCCCCATACCCGACTGAATGGACGGCCCTGTCCTATTCATCCAATCCACAAACAAGTAGTTACCTGTTGCAAGTCAGCTGGCAGCATAGGATTGTAACACTATCCCTCTATACAACTGCGGACCAGACCTTGTCTGGGATGACCGGTTTCACAAGCGATGAAAGCATGACTCGAAACCAACTGGCCATTATTCTCATGAGCTGACCTATAACCAATGAGAGCAACTCTGAACATGAATCTGATCTCAGACCAGCGGACCCAAGTCGCAATTGTACTATCTATTTAACTGATGCCGATAAATAGCACAATCTGGATGCAGTGAACATTTCAAGCCGTCGTCCCAAGGGAGTCCAACAAGTCAGCAAATTATCCCACGTGCAGGAGGCATAATCAGTGATATTATGGGAGATGCAGAGCTCAGTCAGGCCATAATAGATAACCCATGGAGCCCTTTTTCGTCTGAAACTGACTTCAATTTGGCTCTGTGGATTGTTTAAAGCAATGTAGCTAAGTCATAGATCAATGATTACTTTGCAAAAGGCTTGAATGGGAAGGATGCGGGATCATTTCAATGTGTTTTTTCATTACAAAAACCACTAGAAGTACTAGATCCATTAGATGACTATCTAGCTTGGACAGAAGCGTCTATGGAGGATGGGAAACATGCAAACACCTTCTATTACCAGAACATTGTAAAATGCGTCCTCTACTTAATCCTCCTTGTTGCGTATAGACATAATATGGCGAATGCACCTATACGGAAATTCGATTCAAGTGGGAATCGATTATATTCCAAGATGCCTGCAGCGGCCTGGTGGTGGAAAACTCAGGTAGATTATAGGTGCACGAAAGTACCAATTTGTTAATATTCTATGCTCGTAGTCAGCTCTGTTTACTTGCAGGAAATCCTGCCAGCTGGATCAACATTAGTTCCGATTATAGGCTTTTCCGAGTAGATCCACCTTACTACTTTCTCAGGTGATAAGAAAGCCTGGCCAATATATATCACGATCAGCAATATCCTCTCACTGACCACAAATAGCTCAACTAAGATCTCGATCCTGCTTCTTGCATTGCTGCCTGCGGCACCAAAGCTTACATGTAAATCAGCCCGGGTTGAACAAGCTCTGCGGCGGGCAAACGTGGAGGTTCTGAAGGCTACCTTTGAACTAATATTTGTACCCTTACAGGAGGTTGTCCAAGAAGGGACAATAATAGACTGTTCTGATAGCATAACATGCTACAGTTTTCCCATATAGTCAGCCTGGATCGCGGATCATACAGAGATTGCGACCTTGCACGGATTAATTAATAAGTCATACCCGAAGTCTGAGGTCCTGAGCCAAGAGCTTGGCAGCGATCCTTGGTGTACATATCAGATCTGTGACTACTCATCATATAGAACAGTATCAGGGAATGAGGAGATAGGAAGGGCAAACATTTTAGTATACTTTCTCTAGATTGGGCTAAAAATCAGCCGCAACATATTCTCCTAACTCCATTGTGTCGACCCTGCTGACCTGAAGAAACAAATGCAAGATCAGCAGGACAAGGAAGCCAGCAGCATCTCCGCTGCCTCAAAGCTTCGACTTGTGATCGAATAGAGGTTTCCAAGGATAGATCAGTGGGTGTATTTGATGCAGGAGGAGAACTACTTCAACTTTATCAAGATGCACTACCTGACTCACTGCTTGAGTCCAATGTCCGACATTTTTGGTCCATTTCGTTGTATTACACTGATATATGCGACCGTGCATATAAAGAACAAATCAAAGAAGGTTACCGCAGTTCAAACAAAGTGAAGCAGGACACCGGCAGATCTTATCATAATATGGCCTCCGGCTTACCCTGGGAATGATATTGCAGTCACTAGAAGCACCTAAGAAGGCTGGCAGTGAGATTTGTGGAGGAAACATCATGACGGAGATGTTGGCTTCTTCGATCAATATCGTACCACAGCGTGTTCTGAGAGGCTATGCAAAGGACACGAACATATTTATTGAGATTTGCAGGGTCCTTGGAATCCGTTATTCTGTGATGATAGAGGAGATGGTGTGCTATATCAAGCAGACCATCACGGATCAATGGCAGCTACCTACACAGTCCACAGAACTAGGATTCCCTATGGTAGACAGTTTTAGCCATCTTGAGATTCCAGTAGCGGACTTTCAAGAACCCAATGTATTTCAGATTCATTAGGCCCACTGTATTAGGGATAGAGGCTTCCGGCATTCTGGCCCCAGGAATGTTTAGGTATAGATTCAGGTAGGAACGGAGGACAATTATGGGGATAGAGGTGGGAGGTTAGTGGCACGATTATTAGAACATTTTAAAATAAGACATATCTGTTAGGAAGTCAGAGGTGTCATTTGACTCGGATTGGTTCAATTGCTTGATCGGATGAATAGAGGGAGATTTCAAACAGCAAGAGGACATATACGAGTGTGCGAGCGGTCCGCTACCTGAGATATGCGGATAGTCGACCTAGGGACAGTCATTGGGCAAGCTAATATGGTCCCTGTCAGGGAAAGACAATAGATACTAAATCATCAAATTGAACTGCACACATTTAACGAAATATATTGTACTATCCTACATACACATTTTATACAGAAATAAAAGATAAAATAAATACACTCATGGGTCTTGAGGTGGTTGGGTACATCGAAATCAGTCAGTCTCTGGACAATCCGCTAGCTGCCCAAAACCTACAAAATACACAATATCTGGGGTGCACCCAGAATTTGTTTATTAGCATCCCGTAGTTCTAGATCTGGGATCTATTCTCTCATAATACTTTTGATGAGGATCGGCGAATCCCCCAGCACCTATGTACCAACCTCTGGTGCATATTTCACCTATATTCGTTCCTCTAGTAGACTCTCAGGCAAGCTGAGAGAAATGATTAAGGCTGTTGAAAAAACAATTGCAGTTAATGAAGACGGCTGGAGTCTGCATAAGGGCGTCCGACAATGAGCAGATCCCACATGATTACCTCTGATCGACGTTCAAAAGTCTCACAAACAATGGATGCCCAGAGACGAATTTAGTTCGCCTGGCTGAATAATGTGGGAGGATTATTCTGGGAAGGAGGGTGATCTGCTTTCTAGCCTGTCTAATAAACAGGAAATACGAAGAGCTAGTTTATAGAGTATTAGGATAATATATATTAGCATCAGAGGGGCTGCAACGGCAAGGATGAACAATAACTGTGGAACACATAAGACCTAAGGGAATCAAAAGGCCCGCTCCTCGAAGAGTGGGACACATGAAACGAAGAAAGCGGGATGATTTCATCCGGTTGCAGACCGTACCTGTTGGGATGGGAACGACTTGCGTTCATGGTAGGAGTTGTTTTTGCTAAAGGAGTTCTTAACGGAAGAGCTGTGTTCCACCTAAGTTGGGTAGCTAGTAAGGCCCTCTGAGAAACCCTCTGGACATCATCAAGTCGGACTGACCGCAACGATGTAAACACAGTTAGAAGAGGTACTCTACTGACACAGTATGCAGAGGCTGCAATCAATTGCACAAGGAACCTTGGTTGACTTGCAGGGTGAATGCTGAAGCAGGAGGCATATGATTGACCTGTTGAGGTTCTGACCTAAGCTCCTGAATTCTCCAAGTCTTTACTGTAGATCTTTGTATACCTAAATCCTCCTCATCATTCCCACGTTTGGGACCTTGCCACTGGCCTCTCCACATCTGCTTCCAGCAGATGTTCTACCTCCTGAACCAAAACTAGGAACATTCACTTCCTGAAGACTGCCTTTAAGGCCCTCCTCCTTAATGACTAGACTCTCCAAGTACATCCTCTCCTTTACTATCTCTATGCACTATGCTTATCCCCATATCTCTTTAAGGCGCTAGACAGGTTCGCCACTGGTAGGATACACTAAATACAGTCTAGCAAAAGCTTCCTGGCTGCTCATACATCCTAGAACCACCTTGAGTCTCTTCTCCTTTGCCCTTATTGTAAGGAAGAAAAGGAGACTATCATCCATGCAATCCTGCAATGCCCCACTAAGGCCTCGATCCGCTTACGGTACCTTCTTGCCATTGGCAGTATCGGCCCTGGCTCACATATCTTATCCTTAGTGAAGCTTGGCTTCATCATCAAACAATAATCCAACCTTGGACACAAGACGTTTAGCGCTAGAGCGGTAACATTTGCGCCCCGAGGGAATCGTTCGGTGTTCCTTGTTTCGTCCACTACACTCTTTTGAGAGCAGGCCTTTTTATTCCCTTACATCTTATCTATTCTACCATTATTTTTCAAACCTTGCTATCCCAGCCAGTCTGACATGAACAAATTTTGTCTTAACATTTCCTAAACTAGCTTTTCTCATTTCCTTCCCCTCTATCGTGGCTTAGAGTAGATAACCCTCCCTTCCTGACAAATCCTCCTGCATTGTTCACCCATAGGAACCAAATTCGTCTGGGGGCATCCATTCTTATAGAGATTTTTAACATTACTTAGAGGCAATCATGTGGGATCCACTAATCGTCTGGCACCCTTATACCGACCCCTGCCATCCTCATCAGCTACAGTTGGTTTTTCAATAGCCTGCCTCAAATCTCTTGGCTCTCCTAAAAGGCTACCAAAAGGAACGAATTTAGCTGTAGTGTATGCTGGAGGTCAGTATATAGGTGCTACGCAATTCATGGATCCTCCTCACCAGTATTCAGCAGCAATAGATCCTAGATCAGCACTATGGGATGCTACTAAACAAATTCAGGGTGTACCTGATCCGCCCACAAATTAGGAAGGCAGATCAGGTGTACCACGTATTTCGTAGATTTTTTGGTTTTCGCCCACTTGCGGATTGTCCACTGACCGTTTTCGATTTACCCAATTACCGCTAGACCCATGAGTATATTTATTTTATCTTTTATTTGTATATAAATTGTATACATAGAATAGTTCAATATATTTCAATAAACGTGCGCAGATCAATTCGATAATTCATTATCCATTATCTGTCCGCGACATGTACCAAATGTGCTTGCCCAATAACTGTACTGATATCGAATATCTGGATATCTCGTCCAGCCGACTACTTGCAGACTCCTATATGTCTGCTTACGATATGAAATCTCCCACCATCTATCAGATCAAGGAATTGAACTAAACCCAGCTGACTAACACCTCTAACTTCCCTCAGGATGTTTTTGATCATAAAAAGTCATAATAATTGTGCCACTGACCTCCCATCCAGTTCCCCACGATTGTCCTCTTTGCCAATCTGGATCCATACTCAATAATTCCTGGGACAGTATGCCAGGAGGTCTTAGCTCCAGTACTAGGAGCAGCATGAATCTGATATATATTAGGTTCTTGAAAGTCCGTGTCTGGAATCTCAAGCTTGGTAAAGCACTTTACCAGAAGTAATCCTAGTTCTGGGACTCAGTAGGTAGCTGCCATTGATTTATTACGGTTTGTTAGACATAGCACACCATCACCTCTATTATCTCGGAATAACAGATTCCATGGATCCTGCAAAGCTCAATAAGTGTGTTCATTTCATATGCGCAGCCTCTCAGAACTCGCCAAGGTACGCTGCGCCTCGAGGAAGCCACCAGCTTTGTCGTAACATTTTCTATCCGAATCTCATGGCCGGCCTTAGCATATGCTCTAGTGTCTGCCATCTCATTTCCAGTGCATGCTGCCAGCCATATTGCAAGAAAATCTACCAGTGTGCTGCTTCACTTATGTTTGACCTCAGGTAGCCTTCTTTGATTTGTTCTTTATGTGCTAGCTCACAGATATTTGTTATAATACATCCAAATAGACCCTAAGCATCGAATGTGTGACTCAAAGTGAGTGAGGTAGAGCACCTTGAAGAAGTTGAAGTGGGTCTCCTGCTGCCTCAAATACGCCCGCTAATCAGTCCTTTGAAACCTTTCTTCAATCACACGTCAACACCTTTTGCCAGTGGAGATGCTGCTGGCTTCTGTACCCCACTGATCTTGCATCTGTTTCTTCAGCTCTTGATGATGGCAGTTTCTACCGGGGCAGGAAGTCTTCGAGATCTGGAACGCTGGAAATATGTCTCTCGTACAGTGAAATGTTCGCAGATACTTTTCCATTTAGGATAGTATCTCTTGTGTATAACTGCAATATTGGGCCATCAGACTAAAATCGATTAACGCGCTAATATATTGTAAGGCGCGTCTGACTGACAGTTGCTGCAGACTGTCAGGATTGTAACCGGCAGACGCCAAGATTACTGAAATACATCGGCCGCAGTTGCGTATCTCCTTTCTCTACCATTGTATGAGTTCATAGTAGTCTTTTTGTGGTATGCTAAATCCGGGATACAGGGGTACTCCCTTCCAGGCATTGTCGAATACCTGCTGACGTTTACCCTTTTTCAGTAACCCTTCTACCCATTCCATCAAATACCTAAATCGACTCAGGTAGATATTATATAAGAGGTCGGGCTTATGCAGCTCTGTAGTGTTTTGATGATAGAGTCCAGAGCATATGTTGCATACTATTTTTCTCCAATCTATTGAAAGTATTGTGAGATGTGTACCCTTCCTAGCTCCAGGTTCTCTAACACCATTTTCTATGATGTGTAAGCGCTGGTCTGATATGTATGCCAAGATTTTCAGTCTAGCCCCTGGTTCTGGACCTCACACTTAGAGCATGACTTGTGACTTAATCCGTGCAAGGTTACATACTCAGCATGATCTGTGATTCAGACCAACAAAATAGGAAAACAGCAGCACATTTTGCTATTTGAACAGTCCATTATTGTCTCTTCTTAGACAACCTGCTATAAGAGTACAAAGATCAGTTCAAAGACAGCCGTCAGTACATCCCCATTCAGCTGTCACTGGGTTTCTTCAATTCAGGTTGCTTAAACTGTAAACTTTAGCGGCACAGGTTGCAAAGCAAGAAGCAGGATCGACATCTTGGTTGGGCTATTTCCAATCTGTGAGAGGATATTGCCGATCGTGATACATATTGGCCTTGCTTTCTTATCACCCTTGAAATTAGAAAGGTGGGTCTGGTCAGAAACATCAATAATTGGAACTAATGTTGATCCAGCTGGCCAGGTTTCCTGCAAGGGAACTGAATAGAATGTAGGTATAGAACTCTAACTAATTAAAGCATTCGTGGACCTATAATGTACCTGAGTTTCCCACCACCACCAGTCTGCTATAGGCATCTCGGAATATAATCCATTCCTAGATGAATCTTATTCCCAAATAGGTGCATGGCCTATATCAGGTCTGAACATGACATGGCGGATTAAGTCGCGGAAGCAGCTACGATGTTCCTCTAATACAAAGGTGTTGCATGTTTCCCATCCTTAATGGTCGCTTCTGTCTAAGCTAGATAGTCACCAAATGGGTCTACTACTTCTAGTAGTTTTCGTAATGAAAATGCGGATTAAAACAACCCTGCATCCTTCTCTTTTTTAACCTTTTGCAAAGTAATCTTTGATCTTTAACTTAGCTTTCTTGATTTAGACAAACTACTAAGCCAAATTGAATTCCCTTTCAGATGAAAAAGGGCTCCATGTGTGATCTATTATGGCATGACTGAGCTCTGCATTTCCTATAATATCACTGATTATGCCTCTTGCGACTGGGATAGTTTTTGCTGACTCCATAAAGGCCCCTGAGACAGCGGTTGGAAAATGTCCTCTGCATCCGAATTGTGCTCTTTATCAGCATCGGTCAAATAGCTAGTCAAATTGTAATCTTGTACCCTTGGTCTGAGATTAGATTCAAGGTGAGAGCCACTCTGATCGTCCATAGGTCGGCCAATGACAATAATAGCTGATTGGTTTCGAGTCATGCTTTCATCGCATGTAAAACTGGGCGGCCTTGGTATTAGCTGGTCTGCAGTCATAAGGAAGAATAGCATGATATTAAGATGCATCATCGGAAAGTGCTTTTCGTATGCAGTATCCTTTTGATAGTGTCGCTGATAATAAGGACAGTTTGTAGAATTTTAGATCATCGTGCTATCATGTACTATTTCAGTTTCAGCTCTCAATCTATCTTTCCAAGTCAGTTGAGGCATGAGCAGATGAAACCTGGACAAAGTGTGTGTAAATACTGTCTTTCAAGTTTAAATTTCAATTTCCCCCAAGCCTGGTTCAGTAGGTAGTTCTCACACTTCTACTAGTATAGTAGAATAGTTGACAGGTCTCCTCATTCATTTTGTCCACACAGCAACCTTGGCATTTCAATATAATTATTACTGGCACCCATAAAGTCAGAAGACTGAAATTCCTGAGTCTGGACTAGGATATTTTATGTCTGGACCAGCGAGAAAGAAAAGTTCAGCATTAGCCAGTGTCAATCATTGGCCAATTTTTGCCATCACTTACTAGCAAATCATAACCGATTCTTTACTCCAAATCTCAACCTCTACCACATCCTACTCCTCGTGAATGAAATGTTCTCAGTTCATAGTTAGCAAATTCTTCAATTCTTACACGTACTAGATTTCAAGTCTACTGGTAGTTCTCAGCCTCCCAGTCCTCAGCATAGCATCGCTCTTCACACCTAGGATACTGCAAATTCGCAGCCTAAAAGAGGATCTTGTACCTAAATAACCTCTAGTTGAATATTTTATTTCGTGTACAACATAGAATTCGCCCACATTGATGTACAAATGTAGGTATTGTAGCTACCAATTCCTTTACTTTTAATTATATTATCTACTCGCATATGTCCTAACTGACGGCATTGTGTGAATTTTTATCTTAAAATGAGGTTTTGCTAATCCGCTGACTTTTTCGGTTTATGGTGTTCTGGTTAGCTCCAGTCTGGACATATGTGACTGGCCCAATTTATGACTTGAAAATACATTTTGTGCCTATTCAATCCCCAAGTTCAAAATTTTATTATAATTATAGCTTTTAGCATGGCATCTATCTTGGTGAGTGCAATACTGTAAACCTATAGCTTGAACATAAATATTGTTCCTACAAATTCCCGTGCTCAACATTTTATTTTCATAGTGTTCAGCATAGCACCTGTCTTGGCGGATGCAATACAGTAAATTTGCGGTTTAAAAGTATATATTATTTTCTACCAATCCCCAAGTTCAATATTAATTTTCCTAGTTTTCACCTATTTTAGCGGATGCGATACTGTAAATATGTGGCTTGAATGTAAATACTGTTCCTACCAATCCCTGAGTTCAAGATTTCATTTTTTACAGTACCCAGCACGGTATCTAACTTCGCATGAGCCATACTGAAAATTTGCTGCTTGAATGTTGATTTTATACCTAACCTAACACCAGCACGATACTCTATTTTATTATATTTAGTGTACTTACGCAGGTCTTAGCAGATGGGATGCACTAAATTCGCTGCTCATAGTCAATCTTTTTTATATACTTAGTAATCTCCCAGTTCAACAGTGTTCTAGCTTTGTTCAGGTCCTGGCTGATGTGATGCGGGAATTTGCAACTTAAAAGTTTATTTTATATATACCTAATTCTCTTGTGCAACCATCATATTTTTAAGGGGTAAATATTTGCTGTAGCGTTTGTACAGTACAGCAGTCAGTTTAGAGTACATGGTTTAACAGACCAAAAATACCCCTGAGTAGTCTATATATGTCCTAGCTTCCTACCCTCTCTTCCCATCCCCCATCCTCACGGTTTTAACCACACCTCCCATCAACTCCCCCTCCCTCTCACTTTATATTCTCTTTCCATCCACAAACTATCCACAAAGCCCTTTACAACCTCTCACTCATACTATTTATCACAGGTACGATTTACGCACAACACAACCCATACACTGTATTGAGCACTTTTACAAGTTTGACAGCTAACTATGGTCAGCACCGATACCTCTCGCCCTATTCCTATTTTTTGTATATTCCCCAGGAAATTATGCCTCCCCCTCAAACTTCCCTTGCGGTTCAACGTTATTATATTCAAAGTTAACTCAATCTTCTCCTGGTGAATTATGTCGGTAGGTATTCCAGCACCCGACTCTAACCCTCCCGACTCTAGCGACAAAAACTGGATGTTTCCAAGCAGCTCTACTTCCTCTGCACTTTAATTATTAATTTTTTAAATACAACCTTATTATATTCAAATCTAACTTAATCTTCTAGCCATTCAATTTGTCCAGAGATATTCCTACACCCCACTTCCTATCCTTCGAACTCTCGTGACAAACCAGGTAAGTTTCCAACATCACTATACTCGATATCCTCTTTAACCTTTTTTTACATTTAACTTTATTTATTTGGTGCTAACTTGATATTCCAGTGGATGGACATTGTCTGAAAATATTTCAACACCCTGTTTAACCCTCCCAACCCTCTCAACAAAAAAGGTACATTTCCAAACCAGCTTTGCTTCGTCTTCTCTTTACAAAGTTTTTACATACGACTTTATTTGTTAGGAGATAAGTTGATATTCGAGTGGACCGACCTTGTCCCAAGATAATTCAACCCCACGTTCAACCCTCCCAATTCTCCCAACAAAAATGGTACATTGCTAAAGCAGCTCTGCTTCATCTTCTTTTTAATTACCATTTTGCATCTGATTTTATTTTTGAAAATATTGCAGTATCAAAGGCTGTCTCTTGTATTTAACAAGGCGGCACTGAGATTTGAATGCAGTATCTTGTAGACTAAAAAGCTGTGATTCCACTATTGCGCTACTAAGTTGTAAGGATACAGGAGGAGAAAACCTGAAATATATATACCCATCTCAGTATCACGTGAAATCCAGCCATACATGTGACTCGTCATATGTGTATGTGTTACATGACTCACATACACACATCACTACATAGAATGTGATAACGTATTTTTTCCAACACTTCCCCTACGTTTCCATTTCTATCTTCATCAGTAATTTCTCAAATGAAATCCGCGATAATCCCTTAGTACATAGATCTGATACATTGTTTTCCGACTCAACTCTAACTACTTGAATATCTCCTTTCTCACGCAGCTCTCTAACAGAATGGTACTGGACATCGATGTGTTTGGTTCGATCTGAGACTCCATGGTTCTCGGTGAGACTTGTTGCAGCTGTATTATCACAGTATACAATCGGCGTTGTTGTAATGCCCATTTGCTTTAAGCCTCATCTAATCCAAACACTCTGGTTTGCCGCAAATGACAGTGCAACGTATTCGGCTTCTGTAGTTGCTTGAGCTACTATGCGTTGTTTCTTGGAGCGACACAGAACTGTATGCCCATGAGTCTGTATAATCAATCCAGTGAAGGATTTTCTATCGTCGAGGTTCGAAGCATAGGAACTGTCGCTGTAGACTTCTAGAGGCAGAGCCTCTGTATCATGCCGGAAGCTTAGTCCTTTGTTCTTTGTACCTTTAAGATAGCGAAGAACACGTTTGGCAGCTGTTAGGTGGGTGTTTGTTGGGTTGGATGCAAACTGACTGAGGAATGCGGTCGCATATGCGTTGTCTACTCAGGTAGCGACAGCAGCATACATCAAGGATCCTATTATGGATTGGTATGTTTTCTGGTCGCAGAGTTCCTCATCAGGAGTAGCTTTAACAAGTGGTGAGTGTGCTTCGATTGGGGTTTTGTCTTCATTTGCATCGGTCATATCAAATCGTTCAAGAATTTCTGTAATGTATCTTTCCTGGTATAGCTTGATACCGGTTTTTGCTCTTTTGATTTGGATACCGAGTAGCATAGATGCTTCACCAGAATCGGTACACTGGAAGCGGGATCGTAGTTTGTCAACACACTGGTTGACTTTGGAGGGATTGCCGGTGATGAGAATGTCATCAACATATATACGACTGTATAAATCTGTTGCAATTAGAATACATGGATCGAAGTCGGTAACCTTTAGATTCATTGTTTCTAAGGCTTAGGTAAGATGTTGATACCATAGGCGTGGAGATTGTTTAAGGCCATAGATTGCTTTCCGT
>QFET01016179.1:0-18545 GCA_003316355.1 Tuber calosporum | reverse complement strand
ACCGGCAGAGGGCATCAGAACACAACGCGATGAACTGGACGGCATGCTATGACGAGCATGGCAACGTCCATAGAGAGGACAAGGAAGGGGCCAGTTACTGGCCAAAACAACCACACGCAGAAACGAGATGGGAGGAATACTACCAAAATAATTGTTGAGCCCACCGGGTTGCGAAGATCCGGGCAGGATACTACCCCAAGGCGTGGGTTAAAAGAGAAGAACTGAGCAGGAAGGATGCTCAGCACACGGAAGCCAGGAGGGGACGGTTGGAGAGGGGCGAGGAAACCCGAAACAATGATACCGAAAGCCAACACACGCAGGCAGATATTGAGTGCCTCCAAACGAAGATTTCGGGTTTGGAAATAGAACTGGACGAAGCCCAAGGAACGATCAGACTCCAAGAGGAGACCCTCGAAGCGCAACAAGCTACCATTGCGCACCAAAAACGAACTATCGAGGTGGCAGACCTGACATTGGAGATGGTCAGGAAACAGTTACGCACAACGGAACAAATTTTACGGAAGTTCCGTCGCGATGCGAGAAGATTTGGGAACCAAGTGATGAAACTTGGTGAATAGCTTGATGGGACTCAAGCTGAGGGGAGAGAGGAGCTATTGTCACAAATCGGGACTTAGCAATACGGAATGTTTCACATGACTCACGATTTGTGAGATCATTTATGATTATGATGTTTGATTTGATTTATTGTTTCATGACTCACGATTGTGAGGTCATATGATGTTATAACTTTCGCACCTGACTACAAGTATGAGTCAGGGGTTTCACGCATGTGACGCGATTAGCGCACATGATCTTTTATGGAAATTGGATACTATGGGGATTGTATACTATGACTCGGATTGTGAGTCATAGGACGTTTGTGATACTATGACTCACATGGCAGTCATAGTAAAGAGGTGACTCATAGTAAAGTCAACAGGGTTAGGGTTGTGGAAAGAGCGCCTATATAAGGAGGGTCACGGACACAGATAGCTAGCTCTTTACGCAACCACCTAAGTTACTTCCTATGTTATACTGTTACTATTAGTTCAATCTATACTTTATTCTTATTACGACCATCCGTTTATATCACTGACCGAAAGGTGATTCGAGAAACTTATCGCTAAGGAGCAGTCGCACGGGCTAGGAGTGAAAGGACTCAGCGTTCCCTAGGCGACATAAGGCTACGATACCTGAAGAGAGGTAAGACGAGCGGTACGTATCGTTACCTGTTGCAGTTAAAGGAGATAGTGTGCCTTGTCTGGCAGACTAAGGATAGGTTTGTAACAAAGAGTCCAGAACCGTTCGATGGAACGAGGAAGTATTTGAGGAAGTTCTTGGCTGCACTGAAGATATACTTTCAATCGGTGGGATGGCCAATGGCACACGACGAAGAAAAGACCCTGTATGCAGTCTCCCTGTTAAGGGGAGGAGCAGCCACATGGGTGATACCATATATCGAGACACCAGAAACAGCACCATGCAGGACGTGGGACCAGTTTGTCGAAACACTACGAGAACAATTCGGGGACTTTGCAAGCAAGCAAAGTGCAAGAAACCAACTCGAAGGAATGCGGCAAGGGACCAAAACAATCAACGATATGTGGCACGAATTCCGCATAATATCCACAGATGCGGAATACGACGATGCAACCTTGCAAACAATCCTGTTGAGAACAATGAACGGACCGTTACAATAGGCATGGGTGACAGCCAACCAAGAATTCGCCACCACAGAAGCACTAGCCAAATGGGCCATCGGACAAGAGCACCCGCTCAATCAGCTTAGACAGATCCAGAAAGGTGGAACAACACAGAAAATGTCAGACACATCAAGAAATAACGACGGAACCTTCAGAACAACCAATGCCATCCCGCGAGGAGACCCTATGGATATAGATGCTGTAGGTCGCAAGGGAAGGTTCCCGAGATTACCCACACAGGAATAAAGATGCAGACTCAATATGCGACTATGCCTGATGTGCGGAGAAAAGGGCCATATGGCCAAGGAATGCAGGGATCCTAAGGCAACAGGACCGAAACAAAAGATAAGAACGATATCAACAGAAGATCAGGAAGAAGGATGTGAGACTTTAAAAGGAAAAGGTCCCCAGTAAAAGGTGGTCTGAGGGAGGACAAGAAACCAAAACCGATCCGGATATCAAACTTATACGCGGCACTCAACAATACGGAACTATTAGACAACGTAGCGGACCACATTATGCTTAATCTCAATTTGCATAATGGGGAAGAATGGATGACAATGAATGCAATGGTCGACTCAGGAGCAACGGATGATTTCATCGACAGAGGATTCTGCATGAAAACATGCTTGCCCCTGACCAAGATCAAAACACCTAGAGAAATTTTGATGGTCGACGGAACACCAAGTTCCGCAGGACCAGTCACACACGTGGCTAAAGTCCCTATGAAGATAGGGGACCATCAACAAGTGATAACTTTCCAAGTGGCAGGACAAGATAAGCACGAGGCTATACTAGGAATGCCCTGGCTCTTGTATCACAACCCAAGGATCGACTGGCAAGGTGAAAAGATAACCTTTGACAGTGAACAATGCAGCAACTCATGTCTGCAGAGTTCACCAGTGGTTAACGCCATACCAGAAGAGCAAGCGATTCGGGAAACCCTTAGGACTAAGGTTTTCAACATCTGATCCGAAGAAAAAAGTTGCAAAAGATATTCGTATCAAATTGCTACTAGAGGAAGCCCGCAAGCCGACAAGAGGATCAAAGAGGGTCGCTGGACACAATTTGTACAGCATCGAAGACATGACTATCCCGGCCAGGGGACAGGCCATGATAAGAACCGGAATAGCAATAGAACTTCGAGATGACACCTATGCTGGTATTGCACCGCGCAGTGGACTCGCATTTCATCATGGAATCACCACAGGGGCAGGAGTAATCGACGCGGATTATAGAGGTGAAATCAAAGTCCTATTGGTCAACCAGAAAGATACAGACTATGAGATCTGTAAAGGAGAACGCATAGTCCAGATGATCATCAAAGTGATCAGGACGGGAGAACTCTCTGTTTCCAGAGAATTGGAGGAGACAGCAAGGGTGGACTCAGGGTTGGGAAACACCGGGCAATTTCAGAAAGGAACAGTACCATTGAAGGTCAATGGGAAAGGAACAATACCATTGAAGGTCAATGGGAAAAGAACAGTACCATTGAAGGTCAATGGGAAAGGAATAGTACCATTGAAGGTCAATGGGAAAGGAACAGTACCCTTGAAGAACAAGGGGAAAGAAGGCGATCTGGCGATATACATGATATCTAGCAGAACCTTCAGCAAGATGCATAAAAGGGGAGACCACACCGGAGTGGTATGATGGAAACAAGAAGGACCAACGATCGCGGCAACAACAATCAGCACCGAGCTGGCACTTAAGCAAGGAACGAAAAAGGGAACTCTCAATCTGAAACAAATAGTACCGAAAACATACCATGAGTTTCTAGACCTTTTCGAGGAGGGAGAAAAAAGTGATCTCCCACCCCACCGAGCGGCGGACTACAAAATCGATCTGGAACCAGGAAAAGCAGCACCTTTTATGAAGTTATATCCCCTAAGAGAAGAGGAGTTAAAAGCCCTCAGGGAGTATCTGCAAACAAATTTGGGAAGAGGATAGATCAGACCATAAGGATCGTCAGCAGGAGCCCCTATCCTATTCGTTAAGAAAAAAGATAGAGGCCTCAGACTATGTGTCGACTATAGAGGACTTAACGCAGTATCAAAAAAGGATCGATATCTACTGCCTCTCATCGGAGAAGCCCTCGACAGGTTTAGAACATCCAAACTGTTCACCAAGCTCGACATCAAGGACGCCTACCACAACATCAGAATCCAGAAAGGGGACAAAGAAAAAACAGCATTTCGGACAGGATATGGACTTTTCGACTACATGGTCATGCCATTCGGATTGGCAAACGCACCCGCCACATTCCAAAGATGGATCAACACTACACTAAGTGAGTACTTAGATGTATGTTGCATCGCATATCTAGATGATATTCTCATCCATTCGGAAAACATGGAACCGCACCACAAAGATGTACGAAAGGTTATGGAAAAACTCAGAAGGGCAGGAGTCAAACTGAACCCGACGAAATGCGAATTCCAAAAAGAAGAATCGGAATACCTGGGATTCATCATCAACCAGGAGGGAGTCAAAGTGGACCCTGTGAAGACAGCAGCTATCGATGACTGGAAGGTTCCCAAGACAGTCAAAGACATCCAAAGCTTCATTGGATTCTGCAACTTCTACAGACGTTTTATAGAAGGGTTTAGCAGGATAGCAAAACCACTCTATGAGCGAACAAAGAAAGAGAAGAAATAGGAATGGGGAGAAAAGGAAGCACGAGCTTTCAAACACCTCAAGGAACGACTGGTAACAGCACCAATTCTCATACACTTCAACCCCAAGAAACCAATTATGATAGAAACAGACGCATCAAACTATATCTGTTCCGGCATCATATCCCAAATAGACACCGAACAACTTTGGAAACTCATAGCGTATAGGTCCAAAACCATGTCACCAGCGGAGTGCAATTATGACATTCACGACAAGGAACTACTGGCCATAGTTCAGGCTCTGAAGGAATGGAGGAAATATGCACAAGGAAGCCCGCACCGGACTAGGATCATCACCGATCACAAAACCCTGATACCATTCAGCACAACAAAAGAACTGAATGGACGCCAAATTCGATGGAGTGAAGAACTGAGATAGTTCAATATCCAAATCGAATACCGACTAGGAAAACAAGGAGGAAAACCCGACGCACTCACCAGAAGGTCAGTGGACCTGCCAACACCAGAGGACGAAAGGAAAACTCAAGGCCAAAAAATATTATTGCCACAAGAAATGTTCTCACCAAAAAACGAAGCAGAAGACTCAGGATATGAATCGGAATTGGTCATCAAAGAAATGCGAGTGCACGAATTGAAAGAAATGGCACACGACAAGAAGATGAAAGATGCTTCAGAAAAAGAACCCCAGTTTTGGGAAATCCGAAAAGCATTAGAAGAAGGAAAAAAAGAACTTCCCCACATAGCTTTAGGGCTATGCGAATGGAAGGAGGACCGTATGTGGTATGATGGAAAACTCTGGATCCTAGGAGAAGAAGAGATCAAGACGGACATTATAAGGAGACACCACGATGTGCCAAACGCAGGACACGGAGGAACAACAAAAACAACGTAACTCATATGCTGGCAATACTACTGGCCTAAACTTCGCGCGGAAGTGTAACAGTACATGAAGAATTGCGACATATGCCAGAGAACGAAACCTGTCAGACATGCGCCATATGGACTATTGAAGTCGTTGGAAGCCCCAGAAAAACTATGGAAGTTGCTAGCCATGGACTTCATCACAGGACTGCCAACATCAGAAGGAAATGACGCGATTTGAGTGGTCATAGATCGCCTGACAAAAATGGCACACTTCCTTCCCTGCAGAACGGATATGATGGCAAAACAGTTGGTCAGAATATTCGTAGACAAGGTGTTCAGACTCCATGGACTGCCGGAAGATATTATCAGTGATCGAGGATCTCTATTCACATCGGAAGTGTGGAAGGAAATGACTCAACAAATGGACATTGAAAGAAGGTTGAGCACGGCATTTCACCCACAAACAGACAGACAAACGGAAAGGACCAACGGAATTCTCGAACAGTATCTTCGAGCCTATGTCAACTATCAGCAAGACGATTGGGCAGGACTTCGGTCTACGGCAGAGTTTGCATACAACAACTCTTATCAAGAAACAATAAGAGAAGCGCCGTTCTATGCAAACTACGGACATCATCCCGTGCACGAACCCATAGGGCACTTGATTGGTGCAAAAATAACTCATGCACAAGATATGAGTCAATTGCATGAGGTATTAAAAGGAGAAATGACCTCAGCCCAGCTAAGGTCAAAGGAAGACGCCGATCGACACAGAAAACCTGATCCGAATCTCAAATCAGGCGACCAGGTGTGGTTGCGGGCAAAATATTTTAGGACCACAAGACCGTCCAAGAAATTGGATTACAAGAAGTAGGGACTATTCAAAATCTTGGCAAAGGTGGGAAAAAGGGCATATAAACTCGACCTACCACCCTCACTCAAGATCTACCCAACAATCCATATTTCTCTTTTGGAACCCTACAACGACAACCCGCTACCATCACAGACTAAACAACCTCCGCCCCCGATCAAGACAGAAGGAGACCCAGAATTCGAACTCGAAGAGATAATAGACTCTCCCCTATACCGCAAGAAACTGCAATATAGAGCCAAGTGGATGGGCTACAGTACAGAACACTACCAAGAGTGGTATCCGGCAGCAAACTTCGAGAATGCAGAACGAGCAGTCCAGCAGTTTCACAAACGATACCCCGCTAAACCAGGAGGTCCTGGAAGAATATTGGCAAGGAGTGAAGCTTAAAGAAAGTACCTAGAGGGCACAAAGAGGGGGAGAAAAACTGGAGTGGACCAGACGGAAAGGAAAGAGGAGGAACAGGACTTATCAGACTGGGAGTGGAGTATCCACAAATCGAAAAGAAGAACGGACACGGACACCGAATATGCGATACTATCATGGGTGGCATGTTAGGATGACGAATGCAATATCCACAGAGGAGACAAGGACGGAAACGGATAGTTCCCAAGGGCACTAACGAGACACCATCGCAACATTAGCTGGAGAGCATGTTACAACGATCAATGCCGAATCCACAAGGCAGAGAAACTGAGAGGGGGATTTTTCCTGAAAAAATGGGGACAACCAAAAAAGATTGGAAAACATGTTCACAGGAGTGAGCAGAAGGATTGGAAGGGGGATAAAAAAGTCAGATTCGCTGATGAAAATTGGGACATCAAATGGGAATCAGACAAGGAGACCGAGAAAGACACCCCCATGGAAGTCGACTCCACAACGGTAGAGGAGATGAGACAAAAAATCGAAAACTAGTAAACCCAACTCGTAACGGCACATACGAATATCGAAGTCATGAGACTAAGAACCAACGAAAACGAAACCGAGTTTCAAAAGCAAATCGAAAACCAGCGAAAGGAACTAGGAAGAGAAAGATCAGCGAGAAAGGAACTGGAAGGACATGTGGAATTGTTGGGAGCACTAGTGGAGAGAATTCGCGACGGAATCAGAGGAGACCTCTACTACAGTAGATGGTAGGACAAGAAGCCTAATGGGACTTAGGCAATAAGAGAGGGGAGCTAATCTCACGATTGCCTAGAAGAGCGCAAGGCAGGAAGGACAGGAAGCAGAGTAAGCCTTGTGAGGCTTACGAGGATTTCGCACACGTGACCACTTTAGGGTCATGTGGGTTTCGCACATGACGCACACTTGTGAGTCATGAGATTATTATGAGTTGATTTCTCACACTTGACCACTTTAGGGTCATGTGGGTTTTTGCGCATGACGCACACCTGTGAGTCATGAGGTTATTATGAGTTGATTTCGCACACATGACCACTTTAGGGTCATGTGGGTTTCGCGCATGACGCACACTTGTGAGTCATGAGGTTATTATTAGTGCAGATGACCTTCGCACTTAGAGGGTCATATGATTTATGAGTTTCACATGGCTGCGCACTTGCACAGCCATAAGGTTAGGATTATGGGAAGAGGTCTATATAAGGACCCATAGGGGGACGAGTAGATAGCTCTTCAAGCAAACCATCTTTGTTATTTCCTATCTATAACTTTATCAAATCAAACCATTATTCCGCTCTCCCCTTAGTGACCTCAAGTTGAAGTTGACTGTCAGATTCTTCTATCAAGTGCTCAGGAAAACTATTGGACTTGGTGTAGTCGCAATCGTAGTGAGCAAGGCGTCTTGATACACTGTATCATATATCGTTGCCGGTTGCGCGATATAGATAGTCGAACCTTAGCATGTTTCTGGTTGAGTGGTTGACATTACGGGAGTTGTTTCCTAATTAATATATCTGACCCATAACTGGGTGTTGACCCATAAGACCCCAGATTACATTATATGTTTGCTGATTAAGTTATATGTTTGGAAATTGAGTAGAATGCTCCAAACGCGGGTAAGTCCTGGAGCCCTTTAGGATATTCCTTATTGATTTCTTTGTTTTATTTCTTTTAAGGGGAATGTAGCGGAATCCTCCTATATTTCTACTATTACTACTAACTTGATTTTAATTATTACTTATTTGGGTTTATATCTGATATGGGCTACTATTTGGTTGTCCTTTCCTACTTGGTTATGACTTCCTAACTGGTTATTCTTTCCTTGTTTCGCTTATAACTACACCTCCTTGCTTCTACCCATTTGGGTATCGCTATCCTCCTGTTATACCTACTCGATTTATATTATATTAGCGATCTCTTGTTCGCTCTTGTTTGATTCCATTACTTGTTTTATTAGCTCCATCTTGTAGCTTTTAACCCTCTGTTTTTGGAATATGGTTACCTTGGTATGCTGCCTCTGTTAGCATATTTGTTGGACCGGAGGTTTACACTTTTGTTTAGTTTTCCTAGCTACAATCTTTTATATTTAAAAAGCCTGCAATCCCTTAAGGATTCAGACTCTCAAGCCTCACAGGACTATCATCTTTAATACCACAAGTTGAATGGTCACTCTATTAGTTCCATACCTTTTACCTTCGTAATTGTAGACCAATCCATGGAGGCTTCCCCACCTATCCTTATAGTATCTTCTGCGTCCCTTAGGAATTCTCGAGATACTTGGGAGTAGGTTACAGTAACCTTGCGGAATGCCTTAATTCATTTGCTATCCAAATCATGATTCTCATGTGATAGCGTATGCATGGCTTCAATTGGTAGTTGCCGCTGAATTATGGTTCTCCAAGCGATACCAGTACTTCTCCCTCAATGTTTTGGTTTTCCATGGTAAGGAGATACTTTTCTATGTCACCTGTGTACCTGACCTTGTCAATCTCGGCTAGTGCTTTTTGCACCTTATGCAGTACTGAGAATCGTTCTGTAACTTCTGCTTTGAAGGCAATCCAGAAATCATAACCTTCATATTTTGGGAATCTGTGGTGCCTGGTCATTTACTTTATGTAGGTTATTGTGAAAGGGGCTACCGCAATTCATTCAATTCTTACCAACATATACTTGATATGTTCTTTATTGACTTCCCATTGCCATGAGTTTCTCCAAAAGTAGTCCTTGCAGTTTAGTAATCATACTCGCATATCCTGGGTTGGCTTATTCTAAAACTTCAAAGGGGAATCTGCCTGCAGTGTATTGATACTGGCTAATACTTGCCCTAGTCAGTCCACCCATGTATCTGCCTCAGATTCGAACTTTCCTCCTAGCAAGAGTCTTCGTGATGTGTCATCACCTTTTTTTTGAGGGGCCACCTCCGTCGTCCGAGCCTGGGTTAGCGTCGTCCAGATTAGGTGCATTTGCTAGTGGTGCTGGTAGTGGTCCTTTCCCACCATTGTTGTTATCTTCTCTACGATCCACTCCTTTTACCTTATCTCAAGATAGAATGAATCAGAATTCCTCCTTTCTACCTGCTGTAGTTCGTTTTTCCAACTCCGGATTTTCCACTGGCTGT
This sequence comes from Tuber calosporum, assembly GCA_003316355.1. Classification (NCBI taxonomy): domain Eukaryota; kingdom Fungi; phylum Ascomycota; class Pezizomycetes; order Pezizales; family Tuberaceae; genus Tuber; species Tuber calosporum. The sequence goes on along the minus strand of QFET01016179.1, from coordinate 8,954 downwards.
GGTTCCACTGTTTCCCACACACAAGGTGGGTTTCTGGCAACTTATAGTTGTGTTACTGCCTTGCTCGTTCGTGCTAACATACAACTCAATTGGTCTGACCCTGCATTCTGACCTTTATTGTAGGCTTATCTCTGAATGCGTTCTTGTTCAAATAATTGTTGGAGTTCCCTTAACTCCAGTCTTGTCCGTGCATGTTCTTGTTGTACAGCAACTTTCCTTGGTAGGAGTTCATCTCTTTAACGGGTTTGGGCTTCTTCCAATTGGTGATCTTGGTCTAGAGATTCCTGCCCTATTGCAGCAAGGTTAACATGAAGTTAAGTAGTTGCCGCTTCGTGGTGTATAACCTATTTTCCTTGTGCTTGTAACTTGGCCTCCAGCCTCTTTGTGATTGCTGTTTGCAGGTTGATCGTGTCTACTGCTCGCATCTCTAACCCCGTATGGACCTGTTTTAGCTCTTAACCCATGATTTGTTCACCCCTTGCAATTCGGTTTGTATGGTGCTGAAGTTGGTGTGCCTGAACCTGCACTTGACTGGACATTTCATTCTAGGCCAGTTAATTATGGTCGACCGATTGATGCAAGGTCAAGTCAAAATTGCTTCTTGATAGTGCAATTAATTCGGCCAATTTTTCAAATGCAGGATTTCTGGCATCAGGAGGTCTAGGGGTACTTGAATGGGTGCCGGGGGCTGATTCACTCACTGCACTAGGCTGTGAGTGGAGGTGGAGAGCCAAAGGTGATCTTGAGCATCCAGGTGTGTGGTCGCTTCTGTAACATATGGACATGTTCTGGTACGTCTATTCCCACTCACATTAGCCTTTCTTTTGTCAGATTACATTCATTTGATTTGATTACTTTTACATTTGATTTCACTACCGGAATCTCTAGATTCTGGTGCCCTGATTACTGTATGCTTAGAAGGATCAGTAGGACTGTGCCCCAGGAGTTCCAAGGGAAGGAATAGGTTATGTATACCAGCGGTAAGATAGAACCAGTATTGTAGGAAAGCCACAGGCTTTTCAGGACTCCGGTAGTGCCACAGGATTCTGGTAGCTGAATACTCACTGGTAATGATAGTGGCTGTGGGTTTCCAGAGCCTCAGCTCTTGCAGGAAAGATTTAAGGAATTTAAAAGTGGTCTCCTAGCTAGCAGGAGACATCAGACTTCGGACAGATGCTTAGATAGTGAATATACTTGGTTGAATGGTGATCCAATTGTTCCCCTTCGCTCTATATACTATTTTATTGTACTCCCCTGGTCTTCGCCTCTCAGCAGGTCTCCCTTAGACACCAAAGCGATAGCAGGCTACCACTTAGGCTCTATTGATTAACCGTTCACACAGGCTAGCGCCTGTTGCATTTTTTTTGCCTCAGCAGATGATATCTAATGCTCAGGATTGAGAACAGTAGGTAGGATTAATCACGCGTTCCTTTTCTTGATAACTGGTTAGAGGCAGGAGTGGTAGGGAAAGACTCCCGAGTCTGGTGCTACTTTCATAATTACAGACAGAAGAAGTCAGACCACCAGGTCTGGAAGGATATCTAGACCTCCCAGTGGACTTGGGAATAACCCAGATACAGACCCAGAAGGAGAAGGTGATGATTCACTTATCCCTTGACAAAGTTTCCTACAACCAGGAGACCTTGATACAGACTCAGAAGAGGACCTTACAGCAGAGAAAATCTTCCAAAGGGAAAGTCAGAGAACAGAGATAGCTCAAGAATCGAGACCAAGAACTAGAAGAATCTTGGAGACAGTCTTTGGAATCCTACCACACTCTGCAGTACCCTCAAGAAGCGAGACACCACCTGGCGGATTCCCAGACTCCCCAGGACCCTCTAGACCACTACCAGTACCTCCGGGTAAAGGGAAAGAACCAGAAGCCCCCAGACACCCGCCAGCACCTCCGCCAGCATCTAGGATGATGGCTGACAGTCCAGACCAATCCAGGAAACCTAAGATCAAGCTTCCACAACCATCCAAGTTCAGTAGAGCAGGTGAAGATCTACAACCAGACAAACTCAAGCACTGGTTTAGAGAGGTTAAGAAGTACTTATCCAAGTATGATGTCCTTGATTACACTGAAGATGTAGTGGACTACTATAGTGCCTATACAGAAAAGCGAGCACATAGTGCCTACCTCAACCTCATGAATGAGTTTGAAGACAACCAACTCTCCCTCCAAGAATTCAAGAACCGCTTTAAGCAGCTTTTTGAACCATCAACCAATACAGATTACCTGTACCTCAAATGGCAGAATATACAATAGTCCTCAAGAGACAAGCCAGCGAGAATTTGCAAGATTGCTGGAGAAATAGAAGACCTAAAAGGAACACTGCCTAGAGACTCAATATCAGACTATGCTCAAAGACAACGCTTTTTGGATGCCATGGATCCCAGGCTCAGAAAAATGTGGAACCACAGATAAGAGATACCGATAGTTGGAATCAAGTTGTCCAACTGGCAGAGAGATATGATACAATAATGTTCAGGACAGGAGCCTATGGGAGTAGCAGCAGCTCCTCCTACACCTCTGGAAATAAGCCAAATAAAGCTAAGAACTCTCCACAACAAACCAGCAACATGCCAGCAGGAAAAGACAAAGCTCTAGCGAGAAAATCGACCTCTCCCAAGCATAAGAAGCCAAGCAAGCAGGAAATGGATCGACGCAGGAGACAAGGAGCCTGTTACTACTGTGGAGAAGCAGAACATATGCCAAATGATTGTCCAAAGAAGGAAATCAAGTCCAATCATGTCACTGTCACCCAGGACACCCCCGATAGAAATGAAGAGCACTATGAGGCAGAGAGCGATAACACAGAAGAGTTGGATAGAAGGAATACTATCATAACCTACAAGACTACTGTTGGGGCCCCCAAGGAAGTGGTCAGGCTATTCCAAGTATTAAAATTCACAATGCTAGTCAACAAGAAACCCCCCAGACTCTTAGCAGACACTGGAACTATTGGTGGTACCCTAATGAGCAATCGCTTTGTTACAATAAACAATATCCCTTATACCAATAAGAAGACGCCTAGAGTGCTCAAAATGGCTGTCAAAGGATCCAGATCACTCAGCAATTACACCTTCATCACAGATATCAAAATTGGAACCATGCAGGTACCCAAGGTACACATGAGCGTCACTCCTGTATCAGATTAAGATATACTACTCAGTATGGATGACCTCATACGCTTCGGAGCAGTCATAGACAGCCGGAAAAATACCCTCTACTTCCCTGACCACAAAATCAGAGTAAACTGCAATGGGAACAGCACCCAGCATCCCTCAGAGATGGCTAAACAGGAAGACATACCAGATTTCCTCAAGATGTTCCCTCATGTTTTTATTACAGAAATACCTTAAACCCTGCCACCATTGTGGCGCTTTAACCACCATATTATGAATAAGGACATAGACCTTTATGTCAAGATGCCAACCTTCAAGACCCCTGAAAAATTAATCTCTAAATTCAAGGCATGGATAGAGATGCAAATCAGGGCTGGGATACTCGACAGATCACAAACTCCTGGAGACACCAGCATGTTCATTCAAGGGAAACCTGATGGCAGAATTAGACCATTAGCGGACCTTCGCTACAGGAATAAGAACACTAAGAAGGACGAAGCACCAATCCCTAATCAGCAGCTCATACTCAACACTGAGGACAGAGCCAATTCTGTAGCAAGATAGACCTAAGTGATGCCTACTTTCAGACCAGTGTTGAGCCTGAGGATGTGAAGTATAACACTATCAAGACACCCTTTGGAGGCTTCGCTTGCAAAGTAATGCTGCAAGGAGATACAAATGTTCCAGGAACTTTTATGAGAATCATGGAAGATACATTATCAGAATAGTTAGGAGTCTTTGTATGGGTATACATTGACGATATCCTGATATATAGCGATACACACCAAGACCATATAAAGCATATTAGAGCTGTTTGTCAGAAACTGCAAAAAGTGGAGCTATATGCCAACTCAAAGAAGAGTGTTTTCTTTGCACGAAAGCTTGATATCCTAGGTCACCTTATCGATTATAAAGGCATTCACCCAGCCCAGGAGAAGATCAGAAGCATTGAGGACTGGACAAGATCTCAGAACAGAAACGAACTTCAGCGCTTTAGTTGGATGGTTAATTATATCTCCCAGTTCATACCACACATCGCCACCATTACTGCACCACTTACAGAGCTTACCTGTAATGATGAATGGATCTGGACAGACTTGCAGGAAGCAGCCTTTCAAGCAGTGAAATAGGAGGCGAAAAATCATCAAATTCTGAAACCTACTGACTATACCAACCCTGAATCAATATGGCTATTCACTAATGTATCTCCTACTGGCAGTGGCGCTTGGATAGGTCAAGGACTAACCAGAGATGCAGCCAGACCGGCAGCATTCCATTCCAGGAAACTGTCCACCTCTCAGAGTAACTACCCCACCCACCAACGGAAGCACTTGCAATAGTTGAGGCTGTACAACCCTTCGCCCACCTGTTGTCCTACATAAAGTTGACCATAGTTAGCGACTATGAGAGTCTTACCAAGCTCACAACACAGAAGAATCTCAGTGACAGGCAGCAGAGATGGATAATGCATCTTAGCCACTTCAATTTTGAAATAGAATACATGTCTGTAGTTTTGAATTATCTGGCAGACTATCTATTCAGAGTTTATGAAACCAATTCAGGGCCTGAAGATATAATACTACAGGACTCCACCTCCGAAAATTCAGATCTCCAGAACCACAACTCCAATCATTTTCAAACCAACTACACTTCTTCCTCATACTATAGCCTAGATTCGAAAAGTGAAATGGAAACCATTGAAGAAACACCGCACTCTCCATCCCTCACTACTCGCAAATCTATCTATCGCTCCTCTCCAGACTACCTAGCAAGCAAGGAGATAGCAGTCAATGCAGTCACTCACTCCCAATAGTGCAAGAATAGCACTAGCTGCAACGATAGCAGCATCCAGGCAGGCAACACTTGGGCAGACAAGGCTACCTTGAACCTTCACCAGACTAGAGAGGAACAAAGCCATTCAGCGCTCTCTTGGACTGCCTGCAATGATGACTAGTATCTTATATACAGAGATAGCAAGGAAGCCAATAGATGTTTCGCCAAGGACCCTGAAAAGTGAAAACAAGCAAAGAAAGTGAAAGTAACATCAGACACTATGATGGATTGTAGCCCCCCTCTATCAAAGGATAGCTCTATGTGCCTACTATTACCAGGAAATAAATACCTCAGACATGCAGATGTATTAACTCCAGCCTCACCACCTCCAGCTTCACCAGCTTCGCCAGCTTCTAGACTCCTCTATAGTGATCCTGAAGCCTTGTGGAATTCTACAGAAACTGATAAGGCCCAGACCTTGCCTGGTACCCTCCACTCATCCCATATGGGAAAATTCCGCCCAACTGTCGTTGAAGCTCTCCAGAATGACCCTCTTTTCCAGTGTGATCTAGAGACTACTGACAAGTTACACTATTCAATCCTGGATAGCCTCCTGATAGCTGACAATACCAGCGGCTATTCTAATATCTATATCCCTATGGGATACCTGGAAAGGGTAGTATCCCTTCGGGATTTCTTCCATAAAACAATTCATGAAGGCCTAGGACATTTCTTAGCTCACAAGTCCTACAAGTATGCCACTTGTTTCTTCTGGTAGCCTCAAATGCGCCAGGACTTTATAGCCTACTGCCGCTCTTGTGATCAATGCCAGATCAACAAAGAACCCACCACACTTCCGGCAGGTAGATCTCTAGCCCTGCCAGCACTTGATAAAGCCTACCAATCCCTTGCCATCGATTTCGCTCACCCCTTCAACAAATCCAATAACTATTCAACTATCATGCTTATTATTGAATGATTTACCTCCTACACTAATCTTATACCACTCGAGGACTCTGCCATCTCTGAAAAGGTATTCAGCAATCTCCAGAAAATGATATTTGATATTTATGGACATCCCTTAAGCATTGTACTGGATCAAGACTCCCACTTTACCTCTAAATTCTGGTCTCAGATGATGAAGTCAATAGGAATCCAGGTCTGGATGGCAACTCAATACCACCCCTAAACCAATAGCCAGGTAGACCACCGGATTCGCACCCTTAAACAGATGATCCGAAACTTCATCAACCTAAGACAGAACAACTGGTCCAATGCCCTCCCAGCGATAGCAGCAGCAAAGAATGGCGCCCCCCATGAATCCTTAGAAATATCTCTATACCAAGTACTTTATGGACACTCTTGGAAGCTCTTCAATCCTGTCCTCACATCCGCCAGCAAAGGACCAGCAGTGGACGAGATCTTGAATGCCCATAAAGCCACCAGGATGGAAGTTGATATAGCCAGAAAGCATGCCACATTCCGGCAAACTGTGCAAGCAGACAAAAAGAGCAACTCCAATCAAAGACTATTCAATATTGGCACCAGAGTTCTTGTTAGAGGACACCCTTATACCTCTCCCCTGGACGATCCAAGAAGCTAGAGTCTCACTAGTTTAGACCCTTTAAGGTCCTAGAGAATGACTCTAGTAGCGATAACTGTAAGTTTGAATTACCTAAGAGAATGGAGCGCCAGAAGCCATACTTTCACATCTCATGCATAGGGGAATACTATGAGAACGATCCCAAAAGATTTGCATCTAGGAGGATAGATAAGCTGGCCACTATACTCATCAACAATGCAGAAGAATCGCAAGCAGAGGAGATACTAGATTATCGCCTACAGAACAACATAGGCGAGTTCCTGGTACACTGGAAAGGGTATGAAAGGACAGATGACCCTTGGGAACCTATCGAGAACCTGGAGAACTCAACGGAAATCATAGTGGAATACTGGAAAGAAAACCACAGCACAGAACCGATGCCTAAGATCACCTCCCACTATGTCAGGACCTCTTGGAAGCCTATGGAAGTCTCTACAATCCCTTGCGTTAGAACCATAGTACCCAACGATTGCTGGCAGCCCTATAACGATGAGGAATATGATTCTGCAGGCTCAGATGATAGCTACTTCAACACGGATGAAGATTCTATGCTCTGGTCTTGGGAGAGCGGCGATAAGGCCTATGGCCTTAGGAGAAGATAAGTTTTGTTCAGATTTGGATAATGTAACATATGTACATGTTCTGGTACCTCTATTCCCACTCTCGTTAGCCTTTCCTTTGTCAGATTACATTCATTTGATTTGATTTCTTTTGTATTTAATTTCCCTACTGGAATCTCTAGATTCCGGCACCATGAATACTGTATGCTTGGAAGGATCGGCAGGATTGTGCCCCCGGAGTTCCAAGTGAAGGAACAGGTCATGTATACCAGCGGTAAGATAGAGCCAGTATTGTAGGAAAGCCTCAGGTTTTCCAGGACTCCGGCAGGGCCACAGGATTCCAGTAGCTATACACTCACCGTTAATGATAGTGGCTGCGGGTTTGCAGAGCCTCAGCTCTTGCAGGAAAGATTTCATGTACTTAAGAGTGGTCTCCTGGCTAGAAGGAGATATCAGACTTCAGACAGATGCCTAGACAGTGAATACACTTGGTTGAACGGCGATCCATTTGTTCCCCTTCGCTCTATGAACCATTCTATTGTACTCCCCTGGTCTTCGCCTCTCAGCAGGTCTCCATTAGACCCCAAAGCGATAGCAGGCTACTGCTTAGGCTCTATTGTCTAACCTTTCATACAGGCTAGCGCCTGTTACACCTTCCCACTAACGAAACTTCTTCAATATCAGATATGGCCTTTCTGTATCAACAGTCTATTGTCATGATAACATTGTTTAATAGCAGTTTGGGTGGTTTCCCAATCCCCACACAGACAGGGTGTGAATGTGGAGTGGGTTATTGAGAAGGAAGTAGAGGTTCCATGCTCTTCAGTGTAGTAGTCAATCAGCGGTTTCCACACAAATATTGTATAGTTAAAATATTCATAGATTTCTTGGAAATCCGATTCGGTAGGTATCAGTAGGGGTCTGTGAACTAGTAGTGTTCGTGTTCTGTAAAGAATTAAATCTCCAAGAGGGATTCTTTGAGTATTTGTTCGAATAATGAGATATGGTTTTGTAAGCAAGGCTCTAGGAGGAGCTCCTCAAGTGCGATGTAATCAGCGATGAGCTTTTGTGATTCCAGAGGTATGACATCGAATTGTGTGAAAGTCATGTATTGAGCCTTGGTGACAAGGAGAAATATCTATATACTGTTAAGGGTAGTCGATTCTAAAGGCAAGCAAATCTGACTAGGCTTATAATCTTTCTTCGTAAACAGAGGTTGTCCTGGGAGCTTGTAGGTATTGATTTTGTTTAAAACGATAAGATCTTTTCTCCATTGCTTGATAATAGCTAAAGCTTAGAAGGCACTTCTATATTTATATCATGCGTCTGAGTATTTGAAGACTACTTCTAACTTCTATATTTTAATATGCTTCCAACTATTTCATTTCTTCAATCCTAAGTGCAAGAACCGTTTGACCCTGAGAATATTGTTATCGGCACAGCTTATCGACACCTTATAGCTTCTTGATTCCCTGATGGTGTGAACCATTTATTAGTTTGAGATATCGTTCCTCGTTCTGCCGCTTAAACTTAGGTAGTTCTTGATGGAATTTACCAATAGTGTAACCTACTCCCAAGTATCTCGAGAATCCCAAAGGGACTCTGGAGATACTGAAAGGATAGGGGGAGAAGCGTCGATGGATAGGTCTTCAATAGACAAGGTAAAAGGGATGGAACTAATTGAATGACCGTTCAACTTATAGTATTAAAGATGATAGTCCTGTGAGGCTTGGGAGTCCGAATCCTTAAGGGATTGCAGGCTCTTTAAATAAAAAAGATTGTAGCTAGGAAAACTAAACAAAAGCGCAAACATCCTGTCCAACAATATGGTAACAGAGGAAGCATAACAAGGTAACCATATTCCAAAAACAGAGGGTTAAAAGCGACAG
>QFET01016126.1:0-26392 GCA_003316355.1 Tuber calosporum | reverse complement strand
CGACTTTCGCACCTGACTACAAGTATGAGTCAGGGGTTTCACGCATGTGACGCGATTAGCGCACATGATCTTTTATGGAAATTGGATACTTGGGGGATTGTATACTATGACTCAAATTGTGAGTCATAGAACGTTTGTTATACTATGACTCACACGGCAGTCATAGTAAAGAGGTGACTCATAGTAAAGTCACCAGGGTTAGGGTTGTGAGAAGAGCGCCTATATAAGGAGGGTCACGGACACAGATAGCTAGCTCTTCACACAACCACCTAAGTCACTTCCTATATTATACTTTTACTATTAGTTCAATCTATACTTTATTCTTATTACGACCATCCGTTTATATCACCGACCGAACGGTGATTCGAGCAACGTATCGCTAAGGAGCAGTCGCACGGGCTAGGAGTGAAAGGACTCAGCGTTCCCTAGGCGACATAAGGCTACGAGACCTGAAGAGAGGTAAGACGAGCGGTACGTATCGTTACCTGTTGCAGTTAAAGGAGATAGTGTGCCTTGTCCGGCAGACTAAGGATAGGTTTGTAACAATTTGCTTTAATCATTCCACTGTTATCGGAACAATCAACAAGGTCGGCTTAATAATCTAGTGTCCATACCATAATGCAATTAGCCTTCTGCATCACCATACAAGAGCTATAATCCATGCTGTTTTGTGTATGAACCTTAATCTGAAATGTCAAGGTTATTGAATCTATCTCATTCATTGTTAATATGAGCCAAGGGAGATAGTAAATCATAATTTTATTCTTATTTTGTACCCTACAGTTCACTGTTTACAAATAAACCTTATATTTTATTTGATAAACTGAGGATATAAACAAGGACAATAGTGGTACTAGTGTATTAGAACCGTTTACTTGCTGTATCTCTGTATGCATTATATCATAATGCTACTCTCTAGTTTCATCAATAATACCTAAAACAGATACTTTATAAAGTAACCAGTACTACCATTAGGAGACTTGTTTTGCAACTTTGGAAAATCTACTACCTATGAAAATTAAATGAATAACAACTTAATTGAGATCCAACCTTTGTAGATATATGAATGTCAACCTCATGCTGTGTCCTACATACATGATAATCCATTTGATGCTCCTCCAACCACAGTGAATGGTATAAATAAGTCTTAATTTTTCAGAAGGAGCATTTATCCCAATACCTTCAACTATATCTGAATTCATATTTGAAGTGAAATCAAGCTTAGAATAGTTGCGTAGAATTGTACATTCATCACAAACATTCTTAGCAAGCTTGCCTATCTTGAGCAAGTGAAATATTTCCTCACTATTGCAAAACATATTAAAGAATGAAAAAGATCGATGATTTGGATTAGCAGAATAAGAAATTTGCTCAATATATCGATCATAAACTACCTGATAAGAAAGATGTGAAGAGGGTAAAGTAATATCTTCTAATTCCATATACTTTACTATCTAATCTTCTTTCAATAATCTTCTAAAACTCCTTGTAGCAATTGATTCGCCCTTTTCCTGCTCTATAGTAATTAGAAACTTCTCCATACTGGGTATAATTGTATCAGACAGTATATTTAAAGGCTTAACTTCCTGATTCCCATGAACTTTAAGAATTGATATACAAATGTCATACATATGCTTCATGATCAGATAAATTTTGCTACAATCGCTTTTCTAAAACTGTAGAATACAGTGTGACAGACATTACCTCTGAATGGTAACCAGTAGTTGACCTTTGGTGATATATTATTTGAATTCTGGCATAGTTTGAATTAGACAATACGACCAAGTTTGATAGATATTGACTGACCTTTAATTGGTGTAAGAGTAGATATATTATTGGAAGCCTGTTTGGCTTCTTTGAAATTTTATCATAATGCTGAAGCCATTGCTTCCACTCATTAATCCTAATCTTATGTTTATACTTTTGACAGCAGCTACATGAATGCAAGAACTCACTTAGCAATTTTGCCACCTTGTAGTCTATTTCCTCTATATTTCACATTAGTACTCATTGTATTTTCAGATTTAAAATATAGAAACAAAACTATACCAAACTGCAAATACCTCTGAATATCTTCAACTTTAGAATCAACCTCCAAGATATCTTCTAACTTGAATAAGAGAAGACCATTATTTTCACTGCTATTACTATAAATATACAAGCCTTCAGAAAGGTAGGAATCTGAGTTATCACTTTTGTAGTCCATAATAACTCTCTAGTATTTGATATAAATATAGCAATTGATCATCTCCTTATATTACAATTAAATCTACAGTACCTACCTATACAATTGTTTATCATAGTATTTTTACTCTCAAATATTGATTTTAGAATATTCAATAACTTTATCAATATAGTTGTCCTGTAAATTTTCACTACTGGTTCTTATATGCAATTACATATACTAAAAAACACCTTAGATTATGATATTTTAAATAACATTTACTTCTACTGCCAAAGGTTTTTCATACACATTGTTCTTGTATCTAAGAATCCCTGCTAGCTATGTGTGGAATAATAAAAAAAATCTCACATTTGATATATTCACTTTAACATTGTATCCTGGTATTAATTTTACCAAAATATATTTTGTGAAGATACTGGATATTAATCTACAAGCTAGTAAATATTTGTATGCATTAAGCCAAATCTGTTGGATTGGTGGCCCAGTATACTTTTCACTTTTTAATACCCATATTATAATATTGTTTTATTACCACTTCAAGTTGTTTGTCAACTTACTTTAAAAAGAGAAAAAAAGAAACAAACTGTACAGCTTTAACTTATAAAATTCTATTTTGCCAATTTCCACTATTTGAATAATAGAATACTATTGAAATCAATTCTAAATAAATACCAAGGTTATGTGCTTCTAGTATATTATTTCCTTAAAATGATCTTAAGATTTTCTTTACTCTAAAGATATTGAAAATAAAAGCAAGTGTAATTTGATACAATATTCCATTAATATATCAATTTTCAACCCCTAGGCAAAGAAAGACACAATACAAGTTATTTATAATCTTCCTTTGAATGCTGGTATTGGAAGTCATCTCATAATCAATCTCAAGGAAGAATTCTAGATATTCTGATATGATTGTTAATTACTCCTGTATTTGTAATATACAAGAGGCAAAAATAGTCAGTCTTGAGACTCCGAATGATATTTGAAATTTGTAATCTCATATTTCCCCTACTCCGTCGCACTGTATGCGGGAATTGAAATTGAAGAATACTTCACTTTTTAAACTGGAATCAATGCACGTTGAAAGTCTTTTTTTTTAATAATCCTGTTTTTGTTTTCCTCCTCGGAAGGGTTTGGCTCAGAACGACTGAGTGATTATCATTCTAGTCCAGCTTAACCAAAAAGCACAATCTGAAAAGAGAAATTGTCAACCCCCACTTTGCTTTACCAATATCATTGCAGGCAAGAGTAGATAAAGGAATATAAATAAACATTAAACTATAAACAACTAAAAGCCTACAGAGATCTCAAAATGTATGTCGAGTCACCTCTATTCTCCCCATCAAGAGGTTTCCCCACACCGGGTTCCACCTTCAGGGATCGCAAGATAAGTCTATTTCAACCTAATGACTCTTTTGATCATTGGGTTTGAGCCGGAGATACGGATAGGGGAGCATCTCCAGGTCGTCCAATTTGCTTCACCCCTCCGATGGATGGGCTGGCGTGTTGGGGACTGTTGGATAGCCCGGGTGGCTCATGGAAGGAAGAGGGACGGAAGTGGTGGGGATGTTACATATTTAGAGGAAAATGATTTGACGCCAAGAATTACGAGCTGCGATGGGGTTTGGTCGATACTGGTACTGTAGGTTAGGGTTTGAGGTTGAGTTGTGGGTATTGGATGTCTGAGTTTGATGGGTAGAAATTCTATGATAAGATGAGGAGGCGGCTATGATTGGTAGGGAAATAGTAATCGGGAGGGTAGGATGTTAGTAATAGCAAATCCTTGGGACTCTCGTGCATAAATTTACTACAGTTTCTCGTGAGAGATGTATGATACCGCACGATATGTATCTTGCACAATTGTTAAGAATCTGGAGACGATGTATTGACCAAGTACTGAGGGAGCAGTAAAATCTGGACTACTCATATAAATGTAGGCTGAGCCAATTATAACCCCTCTAGCTATTGTTTACTCCATAATTACCCAAACCGAAGGAAAAGGCCAGTGGTCTGTTTCCAATACAAGCAGTTTACACCTAAACCATATAGCTCTTGGGAAGCAGAGTAAACCACCCGAAAGCACCTGATATTCAACTCCGGACTCCCGGATTTCCTGGGCAGGGGTATTGTGATAATATTCTCGATAACCCGAACGAGAAACTCGCAGGTCACCAACATCATCGAATTCTAGCACTCTTCAGTTATACACTTGGCAAACTGACTCCCTTTGACGTCCATCCAAAATCCCATAACCAAACTCTGTCTTATGGTGCAAACCCAAAGCCGAACCTGCCCTTTTTTTCACCCTGACATCCCAACCCTGAGAACCCCACACTAAATGGTTCCTCCGTTGTTTCGGTGATCAGTGTCCGTAACTTCTCTTCTTTTTTTTTTACAAAATTTAATGTATCTGCTCCCGTATGATAATGAATTTAAGATTCAACAACACGATACCGTTATCCTTAGCCTCAGGCGAAAGAAAAACGATAGAAAATCAAATCCTACCCTATTAGAACTGAAAGACCGAGCAAATACATTAACCTTCTGCAATTAACTAATATGGCGGGTTGTTGGAACCCCCCCACTTTGAACCATACGTCACGATCAATGGGGGGTAAGTTTGTAGAAGGGAGGGAAACAAAAAAACAAAAACAGAAGCCCAATAGTTCTAGAGCGCAGTTTAGACATTCAGACTAGCAGCATGGTAGCAAGTAACACACCAGGTACTCGCCATTAAAGCCACCGTCGAGGATGACAAAAGGTGAACGGTGGCGAGGTATATCGGAGACTCTGGTAACATGAGACTTGAGAACTTCATTCTATCTGAGGGGGGGGAGTCAGAGAGGCCCTCTATTTATACTGTGAGACTGTAACAGACAGACAGCTTTCAAAGGAGAGATTAGAGAAACAATATGGAGGACAGGGGGAACCAAATGAGAACTGAATTGCATATTTCGTCAATCATTTGAGCAATGACATGAGAGGAAAGGGATGCGGGGTAAGTTGAACTTGAAGGCTTTAAGCTGAGGTTAGGGAATGCTGATAGGCCTTGGTCGTGCTCGAAGACGCAGAAGGTATATATCTGATAGTATTATTTAAACGAGAATCACTTTCAATGTGACGGTGCTATCATGCCAAAAGATTGGATGAAAAACTCATTCAGACTAGGCCAATTGGGAGGAGGCAAAGCCACCAAGTTACGAGATAACTTTACCGCATTCCCAAAACCGCAAGTAAAAAATAAAAAAAATAGAAAGGGGGGAAAAAAATGAATCGCCAACACCAGGGCTCGAACTCCCACCCCTCCACACCGCAAAAAAAACTGTTTAGCTCATCTTTGTGAAGCGTGTCATCCTTAGTGCAGGGGCCATGCTAATCTTCTCTGTATCGTTTCAAATTGACCAAATGTCCCGAAGGACGAAAGCATTATTCCAATTCCTCCCTATATACCCCCCCACATCCCTTGCGTTCCTGCCTCGCCACATCACACCACGCCACAACACCAACAACCGCCACAATCCATCATGCAAAGAAAAAAGGCTCATCTCTTTTCGTAAGCTCAAGATCATCATACATATGGTAACCAATCCCTCCATGAGAGAGAGAGAGAGCTCGAAACCATAACTATAATCACAACAACGACAATATTTAAAACGAAAAAATGTCAGAAGCCTACGAGCGAGAAAGGTACTTACTTTTCTCCCATTTCATTTTTCCATTTCATTCCTATATCCTATTATCTCCTCCCCCCTAAAACTAACAAACTGACCAACTAAAAAATATAAAAAAAAGACAAAACAACTCCCGCCTTGATGAACTCGCTTCGAAAGTAACCTCTCTTCGGGACGTCACGATAAATATTTACGATAACGCTCGGGATCATGAGGTTATCGATAACTCGGTTTATCCTCCACACCCTTCTTTACCCCCCCGCCCCGCGAGCTTCGGTACGGTGATAGACTAACCCTAATCTTTTTCTTCTCCTTTTTCTTCGCCTTTAGAACGAAGTCTTCGCAAACTTCACGACGGGGTTGAAGCAAAGCGCCGGTCGGATCACGCGTATGGCGGGGACGGGGAGTAAAGGGCAGACGATAAGGCTTGCCGGCATGATAGTGGGTGGGGTTATTATTTTGTATCTACTCTGGGGGATCTTCTTTTGAAGGAGGCCCTTTACGGGGCTTGGATGGCGATAATGGTAGTGATGATGGTGATGGGATGGTGGAGGGCAAGTTCTTTCCCAACTGGTTGATTGATTGATGGGGTTGATTTACATGTACAGGCGTTCGGGTCGTTCGTAAAGTACTATACGCGCGGAACAAAGGCAAGACGAGATCGACAGTTTACCAAAGTTTTACGGCATGTTTATATTTGTTATTTATCTTGTTTTGTACGAAGTGAGGGTTACAAGCAGAGCCGGTCTCTGGTCGAGGACCTAGTGTGATAATTTAACCACAGGGAAACCTTTCACCTAGTGACACTTCTACCACCACCGATTTCTACAGGCACTGAAATCAGTATCGCCATAAAATCTAAAGATGGGGGTGGAGGAAGAAGCTCACCTTGCCCCAATCGATAATTTCCAATCTTCTCCCAGTCAATCTTCTGCCTGCTAATGGGCAACTGCCGTCTAAGGTTCTTGAACGCCCCCTCGTTTAGCGCTCCAAATGCCCGATTTAACTCCTCCTGGTACTTCTTCTCATGGCTGGCAATAGTCTTCACGATCTCAGCCGAAGTCCCCGAGTTCAGCGAGACTTGAACCGGCTTCGTAGTAAGCAGCCTGACATTCCCATCCTCGTAGTAGTGAACATCCACTTGAATAGCACCGGTAAGCTCACTCCTGGAGGGGGTGTAAGTGTACGTAGATCTCCAGCGGCCATTCCTGTGATACGTTAGCTCCCAACCGAGAATATCAGAAGAAAAGAGAAGAAAGGTATACTGACCAGTAATTAGAAGGACTATATTTATTCCCAACAACCACCACCGCAACTGCAGCATCGTCCTGAACTGGATACACCCCGAATGCCGGAGACGAAGGGTAATGCTCCTTGACATGCAGGGCCACATCTCTCAATAAAGTCTTTCTACATCCGACCACCATTCATCAGTCACCTCCTCAGCACATAAAAAGGGAAACTCACATCAACTCCGCATTCCCACTCTCCAAAACCCAACTCTGCGGATTCGAAGCTTTCTACCACCCATCCCCTTCATCAGCCTCCCCCTCCTTCCCCCACCTTCATCCATCCACCCACCCGCCCTACCCGGAATAGTAACAAACCTGCTTGACATGATCAAACTCAAACGAACTCTGACTTCCCACATCAAAGAACCTCCCATCCGGCAGACAATTATACCCCGAGATAATGACCTGCTCATTGGCGCGGGGCAGCTTCGTAGTGATCAGTTGCTCCTTGTTATATTTTTCCACCGCAGGTGTCACGCCTTCGAGAACGGCAGGGTCGTCGTTTACTAGTGTTTTTATGTCTTCAACTTGGTTAGCTTTGCTTAAGGTGGAGAAGTAGGGGAGCACTGACCGGCAATCACATCTTGGAGCTTTGGTCGAAGAGGAGGAGGAGGTTAGCAACTTGATGGGGATGCTGAAGGGAGAGGGGGCGCAGAGTAGAGCAGTGCAGAGTAGGTACCTCTCCAGGCGGAGCATCAAGAACGAAGCTAGATGCCGTCTCAATTATTTCGGCAACGGACATTGTGATGGATAAACTTTGGTGGGGGGCGGAGATTGAATATTCGTACTGATGAGGAAAGGTAAAGTACTCTTGGCAGGGTTATAACTGGCAGCCAACAGGGAGTGTTTTGCTTTGAAGAGTGTCTATGGTTCAACAACAGATAAGTGTCAGCCATGTGGCTGAGCGGTAGTTGATTATGCAGCATAATATAACCAACCTTATACTTGATTAAATCAAGTAAAAAAAACCGTAGAAATGGTTATATGATAAGATAGAATAAAAGTAGAGTTTTTTTTAACTTGAATTAGTCAAGTATTAGATTGGATATATTATATTGCACACTCAGCCACACGGTTGACCCTTTTCCATTGTTGAACCATACCAGTTTAATATTATAACTTGACAGCTTAACATACAAGGATAGATCATGAATTCATGGCACAGAGCAGGGATCATAGGTTAAAGTCAAGTTGTACAGCACTTATAGGATATGTTCTATAATTGAGACAAATGAGAGCTATTAAATTTAAAGAAGCAAAGACTAAAGAATTAAAAATATCATGATCATAGTCAATTGTTACTGATTATTAGTTTTGCTTATATATTCACTTGCTAATCACTGGTTCAATACTGATTCAGCTCAAAGACAGGAATAGGAAATAAAGAAGAAAAACAAATCAAATATATCCTTCAATGGCTAGGGTAGAGCCTGAACACTGCAAAAGCATCAATTCCTATATAAAGTATAATGGTTCACTTTAAGCATTTGGAGTAAGATAGGTAGAATTTATAAAGACAAAATAGTAGAAGAAATTTGTAAACAAAAGGTGAAAAAAAAAAAGGTCAAGAAAAAAAAAGAAAAGAACAAAGTCAGTATTGGGTATGGTTACTATTTGTACTAACAATAGTATCTGCTTGATCAATCATTCTGTATATGATTTATCACAAATAATAGGCGGTAATTGTCTCCCACTGTTACTGAATGTGAACTCTCATAGCTTGATTATTCTGAGGTCGAGAAAGATGCTGGTTAATTGACTACTTCATTAATCTCCAAAGAGACTCAATCAGGTAAAAATCTGATGAAGTTGCAGGCCAGGGTAAAACGTAGTTGGAGAGTCAGGAATGTTCTAATTAAGTTATAGTAGTAGGAGTGGAATATAAGAAGGCATCATCTTGCTGGATGTAGACATAGTCATGTATACAGGTAGATTCATTTTGCATAAATTGGTCGAGATGCAGCCAGATATCTCTTTGGTCTCTATTTGAATTAATGAGTTTACCTCAGGTGGCGTTATCCCATATAATCAAAGGACCCAAAAGGTAGCAAAAAATATACCCATATACTATCATGTTTGATTCGAGTTTTTTGTTAAATTTTTGGAAGTAGGCACAAGTCATCAAACTCCTGGGTGGCCTTTCAGGTATGTCAGACTCTACCAAGTGAACTACACATATTAAAAGCATATTCATTAATCCAAATTACATTGGACCAGTAGTTAGTCGCCCAAACTCAATATATATCTACCTATAATAAGCATGCCTGAATATTGCCAACTACTATAAAATTGTTTAATCAAAATTATTAGAATGATACTTACCTAACAGGTTTAGGTAGAGAGAAATGGTTTCTTTCTGGCAACACTGCAATAATACCCAAGTGATGACATTGTTCAATATAGAGTGAAGTTACAGGCCTTTACCCATTAGTTTGAGTGATGTTGAAATAAGGTTTACATTGATTATCAGTTGAGGCAGCAGTGAGTACAATAAGCTTTGTACACTAAGGGGTACACAGAATTGCATGTCAGCAACAAAAATCATTCTGAATTGAAGTTGTAGGTCGATACCCAATGCAGTACACAGTCGATAATGCAACTCCATTTGCAGTTGCAATTCTGCTATAAGGCGAATTGGGATAGTGTTTGAGTGATCTCATCAGGTGGTGGAGGGCAAAATCAACTTTGGTACATAGAAATTCTGGTCCTGCATGGCTTAACTCATCCTCAAGGTCCGGAACTAGGATTGCAGGGTATAGGGCCTTTGAGAATCACATGTTTATGTGCCTGGGGTTACAGGATGCAAAGACCCAGAGCGATTCTTATCTGTCTCTACTACTTCGGTAGAAGTATTGGAATTGACTGGCTCCAGGAAGAAGGTATTTGGTTTTCCACTTGAAGTTTGAATAAGTCTATGACCATCTGTTTCAGAAACGGAGTGACACATATATTCTAACTTAGTACTAAATGTTGTTGAAGTCGTAGAGGAAGTATAAGGTAGATTTTGGGAATCAGTTTCATAACTACGATTACCTGAATTTTGAGAATTAAGGAGCTAGATTCGTAAATGACTTGATTCTCCGATTACCAAAGGAGATGTATGTAAGTAGATGAACTTGAAGAAGATATCAAGAGTACCTGTAGTAGGTAAGTATTGTAAAACCAACTCTCCCGATCATCATTTGCATTTCATAAATACAGGGATCTTTATAATACATATCTTGACTCCTTTTACCATATCCATTCTTACAGTTCCAATAGTAACTTTCAGATACCTAAGATAAATCTTTTTGAAAACTATATTCATCTCATGATTGAGATAAATTAGTATAATTGTGATGGTATTTGAATCTACAATCTACTAGTGTTAAACTAAGTGAGGTTACTGATACCTGTTGCTTTTCATCAAATCAGTTTACTATTCTAGCTGAATATGACCTAGAGTTGGAACACTGACTCTTCCAGGTGTTCCGAAGTTCACTTTACAATAGAGAATGACTCCTCATACTTTGTACTATGAATTCATGATCTACCCTTGTAGCTTATAGCTAAATATAAGATTATGGCATAATATAATAATGTAGATTTACTATACAATACTTTTAATGATAGTTTACATTTACTCATGCTAGGAGTGTAGAGTTGCTACAACCAGTAAATGTTCCTTTGGTTATAGATCCAAAACAGATCAGTGTCAATATTATTTTCAAAATTATTCAAAAGAATATAACCTACTTGTCCGATAACCATCATGTTAAATCAAAAATCTAGAAATATAGGTCAAGTGAAGCAGAATAAAGTAGAGTTTTTTTTAATTTATCAAAGTTATAAATAAAGCTGTATCCTTATATTAAAAATCTAACTTTTTATTGTAAGACCAGTAGCCCCTTAATATGAGAATACAATAGGAAAGGATAACTAAGCATAGAATGGTCTAATTAATTTAGGTATACATAAAAGTATTAAAGAAATAATTCTAATAAAAAGAAAGTATAATATGATACTGTAATATATCTAATAAATTAAAGGAAGGTAATATATATAATTATTCCATTGATACTGTTACGCAAAAATTGGCCTAACACCTAAAACCAGTTATACTCGTACCACGGTTCTGGCTCTTCAGCCACAACTCATGCTTGCATGCTTGCAACCATGTATACTCCTTTGGAGTACCCGATACCTCAACAATAATTTACAGCTCAATAATAAATTATACAAAAAAACCTTTTTATTCAATAATAAACAAATTCTGGACTAGTTTATAGTATATATACAATAAAGATTCAAAATTGGACAAGTGAGTACTATTTGTAAGCATGTTAAAGTTATGTATTATTTAAGTGATTTAGATATTGGCAGAGAGTCATCTCTTGTGCCTCTTCATTTTTCCAATTTATGGTATTGCTAGCTGTTTTACATGGTCTACCATTCCAGCAAGCATGCAGCCGCTGAGCTGGATGCTTGAATTGGTCAGAAAAGGCTGTGTAGTTTGTACTTTTTTCTTCATGACTTGTTAAAACCTCACTTGCATGTTGGATTTGACTTTCGACTACAATACAAGGTTCTTTCTATTTTTCTGTATTTGGTGGCAGCTTTTTTCACCACAAGAATAGGATAGGAGTGTGACTTTGATAGATCTCCAATGTAGTTTTCTATAATGTTGGAAAAATATACAATTTATAATAAATTTGATTATAGTTCTTATGGTAGAAGCAACAATGGGTCTAGTTTATTATTCAAATTACAATAGATAGATTTTGTATCATTCCAAGTTCTACAATGCTGGATGCATTTAATCAGGCATAATCAATAGGCAATATATATTAGAGTATGATTTGAATCAGGTTAATGATTATTGAACATAATATAGCATGATGTTTAATAGTAAATACATATAGTACTATTTATATAGTTAATTTTAGAGGATTAATCATACAGTACAAAATTATTGGCAATTAATTATTGAGTTGTAAATTATTGTGGAACTGTTGGGCACTCCACTGGAGTGTCCAAGGTTGCGAGCATGCAGCCAAACTTGGGTTTGGCTGGGGAGCTACAACCTGGGCCCGATTACTTTAATATTTATATCTTGCATCTGAGTGTTTGTAGACTACATCTATCTCTTATAATAACTAAGTATTCATCACGATTTCCTCAATTCTAATCCAAGGGCAAACATTATATGACTATGAAAGTTCTCTTCCCCACATAGCTTATGGTACAGTAGAAACTTCTTTTACTCAGAGGGTGTGCTTCCCTACCTAGTACAAGAAACCTGAACCTTTTCTGCTATTTAAACTAAGACCGCCCTATTTGGAACTTGGTAATAGTTTCTTAGAATACTAAGGAGCTAAGTCAGTAGTAGACCATATCTCCTCTGTGCTGACTAATTTGGCTCCGCAGGTGGCTTTCAGAATCACTTGTATCCAGTATCAGTCTAATACTTTTTTGTTTTCACTGCCTGTCCTTATCAACCAGTTCTGATAGGTCTTTTGACTAAGATATAATCATATTTGCAGTGTTAGCCTACTCTCGATGTTTACCTGAGTTGGGTACTTCCTTCTTGCTTCACATCCCTTGAGGACTCCCTAGGCTCAGTAATATTCAACCAGCTGTCACTTCATGAGATCCGAACAGAATAACTTTGTTACACCTAGGTTGAGTAGCCAGAAAGGCCGTCCTATATATGCTGCAAACAGCATCTGGTTGGGATATATAGCAACAACATATATGGTGTTATAACTGGTGATTCGATAACTCATTTTTTAGTTGAGTGATCTACTGCATAAGGAACTTGTAATTATAAGCAGGCTGAACGCTATGGTTGAAGGAGTATGGTTGAGCCGTAGAGGCTCAGTCTTGAGCTTCAGGGTACTCTTAGTCATCACGGGAGGTCTTGTGTGGCTAACATTTGGTTCCAGTATAAAAACCTTTATAATAATTACTTCTAGTTCTACAATTGTCTCTTAAATATTTTTCAAGTAGTCAGAAATGATTGCTATCCATCTATGCAAAATAGTCAATAGTAAAAGTGGGAAAATTCATATTCAAAGTCCTATACATACATTAATTTTCTTGTGAAATATTTTTTGCAATCATTTTATAATACTCTACATACTTAAAATGTATTCCATGTATTAGAACATTCTCATTGCATTTTTGTATTAGTACATTTTATACTTATTGACACCTAGATAATAACAGTGGTCCATAATATTAGTAAACTTTAATCCTATGGGAACACCAGTTTTCTACTTTAAAATAGTATAAAGGGTTGAAATTATCTAGTCTTTAGGCCTTTTCATTAGAACTTATTACAAAATATAACACTTCTAATATGATATTAAGAATATTATCGTAATCAAATTTATTAAAAAGTCAAACATTAAGTGATTGATACATCATAGATAAAGACTGGTTCTGGATTTAAATGTATTAGTATTCAAATAATTATAAAATATATTTATTATACATTCTTGAAGAGGCTACAAATAACCAAATCAGATATCTATTGTCATGATTGCCTACAAGAGCGCTAGGCAAGAAGGACAAAAAGCAGAGTAAGCCTTGCAAGAATTATGAGGATTTCGCAAACATGACTACTTTGAGTCATGTGGATTTCGCGCATGACACACTCTTGTGAGTCATGAGATTATGTTGAGTTGATTTCACACACATGACCACTTTGAGTCATGTGGGTTTTGCGCTTGAGACACACTTGTGTGTCATGAGATTATTTATGAGTTGATTTTGCACACATGACTACTTTGAGTCATGTGGGTTTTGCACATGACGCGCAGTTGTGAGTCATGAGGTTAGTTTATGTGCAGATAACCTTCATACTTAGAAGGTCATATGATGTTATGAGTTTCACATGGCTGCGGACTAGCACAGATAAAAGGGTTAGAGGTTGCGAGAAGAGGTCTATATAAGGACCCTTTGGGGACCAGGAGGATAGCTCTTCACGCAACCATCTTTGTTATTTCCTATCTATAAGTTTATCAATCAAACCTTCATCTCCCTCTCCCTATAGCGACCTCAAGTTGAAGTTGACTGTCAGATTCTTCTATCAAGTGCTCAGGAAAACTATTAGACTTGGTGTAGGCGCAATAGTAGTGATCAAGGCGTCTTGATAGATAGAATCATATATCGTTGCCGGTTGCGTAATATAGATAGTCGAACCTTAACATTTTGTTGCGTCTCTTTGCCACCCCCAACGATATCACCACAGAGACCGATACTCCCGGAATCCATGGATTGGTAGAAGTGCTGATCGAAGTGCTATCCCTGTCAGGAACAGCACACCCTGTCACCTTGTCACCCTGATCCCCCACTGAGACCTTATCACCCACCACTCCAAGAACTAGAAGGATATCCGCTAACCATGAAGAAGGTGCCATCAATACAAGGGTATTGGAGGAACAAATTACAGAATTAAGAGCCATCATCGAAGGAAGAAGGATGCGAGAACCCAAGATCAAAAGTCCGAATCGTTCGATGGAACAAGGAAAGACTTGAGGAAGATCTTGGCTACACTCAAGATATACTTCCAATCAGTAGGATGGCAAAGCGGACAGAATGAAGAAAAAACCCTGTATGCAGTATCCCTTCTAAGGGGAGGAGCAGCCAGATGGGTCATACCATATATTGAAATAACGGAAACAGCACCAAGGACGACTTGGGACCAGTTTGTCGAAACACTATGAGAACAATTTGGGGACTTTGCAAGGAAGCAAAGTGCAAGAAACCAACCCGAAGGAATGCCACAAGGAACAAAAACCACCAACGATATGTAGCACGAATTCCGCATAATATTCACGGATGCGGAATATCACGATGCAACCCTGCAAACCATCCTGTTGAGAACAATGAACGGACTATTACAACAGGCATGGGCGACAGCAAACCAACAATTTGCCACAACTGAAGCATTGGCTAAATGGGCTGTAGGATAAGATCATCGGCTCAACCAGCTCAAGCATATCCAAAAGGGAGGTAACACTCCGAGAATGCCAGATACGCCAGGAAATACAGACGGAACCTTCAGAATGACCAACACAGCTCCATGAGGAGATCCTATGGACCAGGACGCAGTAAGTCGCAGAGGAAGATTCGCAAGATGGCCTACCCAAGAGTATAAGCGAAGCCTAAGCATGAGGCTATGCCTAGTATAAGGAGAGGAGGAATACATGGCGAACGAGTGCAGGAACCCAGGGACAACAGGACCAAAAATGAAAATAAGGACAATAACAGTGGAAGACCAAGAAGGAGGATGGGAGACTTTAAAAGAGTAAAGTCCCCAGTAAATGGTGGTCTGAGGGACAACAAGAAAGCAAAAGCCATCCGGATATCGAACTTATACGCGGTACTCAACAACACGGAACTATAGGGCCACAAGGCGGACCACATTATGCTCAAACTCTATCTGCATAATGGGGAAGAATGGAGGACAATGAATGCGATGGTCGACTCAGGAGCAACCGATGATTTTATCGACAGAGGATTCTGCATAAAAACAAGGTTGCCCCTGACCAAGATCAAGACACCTATAGAGATCTTGATGGTAGACGGAACACCAAGTTCCACAGGACCACTGACACATGTGGCTAAAGAGGTTATGAAGAGAGGGGACCATCTAGAAGTGATAACATTCCTAGTAGCGGGACTAGATAAGCACAAGGCTATACTAGGAATGCCCTGCCTCAAATATTACAACCCAAGGATCGACTGGTAAGGCGTGAAAATAAGCTTTCACAGTGAATAATGCAGCAACTCATGTCTGCATATTTCACCAGTGGTTAACGCCAAACCAGAGGAGCAAGCAATTCGGGAAAACCTTAGGGCCAAGGTTTTCAGCATTGAATAGAAAAAAGAGGAAGCAAAAGGTATTCGTATCAGATTGCTATAACAGGAAACCTCCAAGCTGACAAGATGATCAATGAGGGCAGCGGGACATGATATATACAGCATCGAAGACATGACTGTCCCGGCCAGGGGACAGGCCATGATAAGGACCAGAATAGCAATAGAACTTCCAGACGATACCTATGCTCATCTTGCACTGCGCAGTGTACTTGCATTCCATCATGGAATTACCACAAGGGTGAGAGTAATCAACGCAGATTATAGGTGTGAAAAGAAAGTTTTATTAGTCAACCAGAGAGATACAGACTACGAGCTCTGTAAAGGAGAACGCATAGTCCAGATGATTATCGAAGTGATCAGGATGCGAGAACTCTCTGTCTGCAAGGAGTTGGAAAGGACAGGGAGGGCGGACTCAGGACTGAGAAGCACCAGGGAATTCCAGAAAGAGACAGTACCATTGAAGGTCAATGGAAAAGCGACAGTACCATTGAAGGATAATGGAAATGAGACAGTACCATTCAAGGTCAATAGGAAAGAAACAGTATCATTGAAGGTCAATGGGAAAGAGACAGTACCATTGAAGGTCAATGGGAAAGAGACAGTACCATTGAATGTCCATAGGAAAGAAGACAGCCTCACGATATGTATGATACCAAGCAGGACCTTCAGCAAAATGCACAAGAGGTGGGACCACACAGGCATATTGAGGTGGAAATCGGAAGGACCAACGATTGCAGCAACAACCATTAGCACCGATCTGGCAGTAAAGCAAGGAACGAAAAAAGGAACAGTCAACATGAAACATATGGTACTAAAAATATACCGTGAGTTTCTGGACCATTTTGAGGAGGGAGAATAATGTGATCTCCCACCTCACCGAGCGGCAGACCACAAAATCAAATTGGAACCGGGAAAAGCAGCCCTGTTTATGAAGTTATATCCATTAAGAGAGGAGGAGTTAAAGGCCCTGAGAGAATATCTGGAAACGAATTTGGAACGAGGATGGATCCGACAGTCAGTATCGTCTGCAGGTTCTGCAATCTTATTTGTCAAGAAGAAGGATGGAGGCCTCAGATTATATGTTGACTATAGATGACTCAACACAGTGTCAAAAAAGGACCGATATCCACTGCCACTTATCGGAGAAGCCCTCAACAGGTTAACAATAGCAAAACTGTTCACCAACTCGACATCAAGGACGCCTACCACAACATTCGAATCAAGAAAGAGAACGAAGAGAAAACCGCAGCTTGGATAGGATATGGACTTTTCGAATATATGGTCATGCTATTTGGAGTGGCAAATATGCCGGCCACTTTCCAAAGATGGATCAACACTACACTAAGTGAGTACTTAGATGTATGTTGTATCGCATACCTAGATAATATCCTCATCTATTCGGAGACCGTGGACCAGCATCAAAAAGAATTACGGAAAGTCATGGAAAAACTCAGGAAGGCACGAGTCAAACTAAAACCAACGAAGTGTGAATTCCACAAGGAAGAAACGGAATACCTGGGATTGATTATCAACCAGGAAGGAGTCAAGGTGGATCCAGTGAAAACAGCAGCGATCAATGAATGGAAGATGCCCAAAACCTTCAAAGATATCCAAAGCTTTATCGGATTATGCAACTTCTATAGGAGTTTCATATAAGGGTTTAGCAGGATAGCAAAACTACTCTATGAACTAACAAAAAAAGGGAAGAAATTGGAATGGGGAAAGAAAGAACTAGATGCTTTCCAACACCTTAAGGATTGACTGGTAACAGCACCAATTCTCATACACTTCGACCCCGGAAAACCGATTATGATAGAAACAGATGCATCAAATTATGTCTGTTCCGGCATCATATCCCAGATGGATCAAGATAGAATTTGGAAGCCTATAGCGTATAGGTCCAAAACAATGTCGCCTGCGGAGTGCAACTATGACATTCATGACCCAGAACTACTGGTCATACTGCAAAGTCTGAAGGAATGGAGGAAGTATGCACAAGGAAGCCTGCACTGAGTCAGAATCATCATTGATTACAAAACCCTGATACCTTTCACTACCACGAAGGAATTGAATGGACACCAAATTCGATGGAGTGAAGAACTGAGTCAGTTTGACCTTCAGATCAAATACAGACCAGGAAAATAAGAAGGAAAGCCCGACGCGCTCACCACAAGGTCTGAGGACCTACCAACACCAGAGGACGAACGGAAAACTCAACATTAAAGAATATTGTTGCCACAAGAAATATTCTTTCATGGAAACGAAACGGAAGACTCAGGACATAAATCGGAATGAGCTATCAAGGATATGAGACTGCAGGAGTTGAGAGAGCCAGCACACAACCAGAAGATGAGAGAAGCAGCAGGAAGAGATCTCAAGTTCTAAGAAATCAAAAGAGCATTAGAGGAAGGACACAAAGAGTTCCCAAAGGTAGCCTTAGGGCTATGCAAATGGAAGGAGGACTGCATGTGGTATGATGGAAAGCTACGAGAGCTGGACGAGGAGGAAATCAGAATGGACATCATAAGAAGGCATCATGACGGGCCAAACACAGGACAGGGAGGAACGACGAATACGACAGAACTTATATATCGACAATACTACTGGCCTGAACTTTATGCAATAGTGAAGCAGTATGTCAAGAATTACGATAAATGCCAGAGGACGAAACCAGTTCGACATGCACCATACGGACTGCTAAAATCGTTGGAAGCCCCGGGAAAGCAATCGAAGTCAATAGCCATGGACTCCATCAGAGGACTACCCATATCGGAAGGAAAGGATGCTATTTGGGTAGTCATTGATCACCTGATGAAGATGGCACACTGTCTTCCGTGCAGGACAGAGTTGACGGCAATAGAATTCGTTGGATTGTTTATGGGTAATGTGTTCAGACTCCATGGACTACCTGACGACATCATCAGCGATCGAGGATCACTATTCACATCGGAAGTGTGGAAAGAAATGGATCAACAAATGCAGATCGAAAGAAGGTTGAGCACAGCATTTCACTCACAAACAGACGGACAGAAGGAAAGGACCAATGGAATCCTAGAACAATACCTACGAGCCTATGTCAACTATCAGCAAAACGACTGGGCAGGACACCTTACCACAGCAGAATTTGCATATAATAACTCTTATTAGGAAACAATGAGAGAGTCACCGTTCTATGCAAACTATGGACATCACCCCGTGCAGGAGCCGATGAGATACAACATTGGTGGAAAAATAACTCAAGCAGAAGACATGAGTCAATTGCATGATGTATTAAAAGGAGAAATGACCACAGCGCAGCTGAGATCAAAGGAAGACTCTGATCGACACTGAAAACCCGATCCAAACCTTAAGGCAGGTGACAAGGTATGGCTGCGGGCAAAGAATATTAGGACCACAAGACCATTAAAAAAATAGGATTACAAAAGGTTGGGGCTGTTTGGAATCTTGGCAAAGGTGGGAAGGAGAGCATATAAACTCGACCTACCACCCTCACTCAAGATCACCCAACAATCCACATCTCCCTCTTGGAACCCTATAACAACAACACGCTACCATCACAAATCAAGGAACCCCCACCACCAATCGAAACCGAAGGGGAACCAGAATTCGAACTCAAAGTGATCTTAGACTCTCAGTGATACCGCAAATAACTGCAATATAGAGCCAAGTGGACAGGGTATAGTGCAGAACACGATCAAGAGTGGTATCCCACAGCAAATTTCGAGAATGCAGCAATCGCAATGAGCAAATTTCACGAACGATATCCAGACAAGCCAGGAGGTAGCCAGAACACCAGTTGAAGTTCGGGAGGAATATTGGCAGGGTGTCAAGCTTAAGGAAAGCGCAGAAAGGTCACTAAAGGGAGGGGAAAAGCTTGACATGGACAAAGGAGAAAAAGGAGAAGAACACGATATATCAGACTGGGAGTGGAGCATCCACAAATCACGGAGAATAAGGAACTCAGACGGAGAGCATGCGGCCCTCTGGTAGGTAGCATGCTATGACAATGAATGCAAGATCCATTATGGGGACAAGGAAGGACATGGATGGTTCCAACGAGGACCTATGAAACACTACTGAAATATCAGTTTGAGAGCCTGCTACAACAGTAGATACAGGATCCACAAGGCCGAAAAAGTTCGCGGAGGGCTCTTCCCGAGGACATGGGAACAGCCCACTAAAGTCGAAAAACATGTTCACAGGGGTGAACAGAAGGATTGGACATGGGATAAAAAAGTCTGGTTCGCAGATGAAAACTGGCATATCAAATGGGAATCAGACACCAACAACAAAGAGGACACTCAAACAGATGTCGACTCCATAGTGGTGGAAGAAATGCGCCAAAAAATCGAAAACTTAGAAAAACAACACGAAGTGGCACAGACCAATATCGAAGTCATGGGAGTATGCACCAATGAAAACGAAGTGGATTCTAGAAGCAAATGGCCAACCAAACGATGGAGTTGGGAAGGGAGAGATTAGCTAGAAAGGAACAGGAAGAACAAGTGGAACTGTTGGGATCATTGGTGGATAGGATCCGGGACGGAATCAGACGAGACCTCTACTACGGTAGATGGTAGGACAAAAGCCTAATAGGACTTAGGCCTTGGGAGAGGGGAGCTAATGTCACGATTGCCTAGAAGAGCGCTAGGCAAGAAGGACAAAAAGCAGAGTAAGCCTTGCAAGGCTTATGAGGATTTCGCACACATGACTACTTTGAGTCATGTGGGTGTCGCGCATGACACACTCTTGTGAGTCATGAGATTATTATGAGTTGATTTTGCACACATGACCACTTTAAGTCATGTGGGTTTTGCGCATGACACACATTTGTGTGTCATGAGATTATATATGAGTTGATTTTGCACACATGACTACTTTGAGTCATGTGGGTTTTGCACATGACGCACAGTTGTGAGTCATGAGGTTAGTTTATGTGCAGATGACCTTCGCACTTAGAAGGTCATATGATGTTATGAGTTTCACATGCCTGCGTACTAGCATAGCCATAAGAGTTAGGGGTTGCGAGATGAGGTCTATATAAGGACCCGTTGGGGGCCAGGAGGATAGCTCTTCATGCAATCATCTTTGTTATTTCCTATCTATAACTTTATCAATCAAACCTTTATCTCGCTCTCCCTCTAGCGACCTCAAGTTGAAGTTGACTGTCAGATTCTTCTATCAAGTGCTCAGGAAAACTATTGGACTTGGTGTAGTCACAATAGTAGTGAGCAAGCTGTTTTGATAGATAGAATCATATATCGTTGCCAGTTGTGTGATATAGATAGTCGAACCTTAACACCTATACCTTGTACTAAAACTTCAAAGGCCCAACTTTCCCCTGAAGGCCAACCAAATTCCAACACCTACAATGCATACTATACCTACTGCTCTTAATACTTATCCTGTACTAGTAGTTCCTCTTAATTCTTACAGAAATAGGAATCGTAGACAGCTAGTATAAGTCTTGATATATCATGTATTAGCTTTAAGAAGTCGTGCTCATCATTAGTGTATTCAGATGGGTAAACATGTCCAACAGCAAACTATAATTACATATTACCTTTTATTATTCCTATTGAAGCACTAGTAGTCATAGAAGTATATATACAAGATTAACCTTAAATAAAGAAACAACCATTTGGCAAAAGAAGTACCTTAAAGTCTTAGAGGTTTTATACCAAGACAAAGCTAAAGCAAAGGTTTATATCTACCAGCCTTATAAGTCAATAATAATATTATTATTATATAGAAGATTAATATAATATATATATTTATCAAAATTATCTATAGCCTACCAGTAGTCATATGCAACAAGATAGTAGTATGATACCTACAATATCAATTGATAAAACCTTATCAATTAAAGTTACTTCAACTTCGATAATCTTGAACTATTGGTCATATCAAATAGGAATGTTAGACACAGGTATATGAAGTACTAAAAAGTATTTTACAAAGCCTTAGGGAAGGTACTCAAATCCTACTCATACTCCTGCAGTCAAGTTGTTTGGCCCATACATCACCTGCAGTAACTAGGGTGATTTTATCTGTTTACTAAAATTCTACCTAATAAGACTCCACTCATTTTACTGTATTTGTTGCAGCTATCTATTTAACCATATGCGATTTACAGGATATAAAAAGACTGAGGCCAGGGTAAGCTGATGTAACTGGAATCAAGTGCATTAGACTATTATTTGCAGAGATAAAGGCTACTCAGTAGAGTATTCACTGGAATAGACCAAAGATTACATAACTCTCTGAACGCAATTGAGAATATAATCAGGATGCTATTAGAGACTAATGAAAGCATACTCAAACCCTGAAACCATGCCTATCTAAGCCTATAGGCCAATTGGAATATGTCCATAAGAAGAGCATGAGTTTTATGATATGGTATTGTGATAAATTACAAGCAAATAACATCTTGAAAGTTTGCTGCAAGACACTAGTATAGCCAGTAAGGGGCAGATTGATACACAATCAAGATGGCCACTTGGAGTTCTAGGAAACTATTAGTGAATTTGATTATCAACTACTATAGTTGAATAGGTAGAATCAAGAATATTGTCTTCAACTGATTACTACACTATACAATCAGAGCAAATAGAGCTCTAACACATCCATAAAGTGTGTGGTATAACAAGATCTACACATTTAAACAACAATCGTACCTAGAGTCGAATGGTCAAATTATAAGAAATATACTTAGCTAGTATAACAAAAGGTTGTAGTCTGTAAATAGTAAGATATAGGATATCAATATCAAAGGGCCTCACAATATTTATCCATCCTTAAGCAATGGAGAAGAGATCCTATCACTATTTTAAGTTTTAGTCAGAAAAATATTTATTACTTGATTCACCTGAGTCTTCCTAGACAATCTCTGTCTCTGATAGAGACTATTAAGCCTAGTTCTATTCACTTGACCTTAGAATCAACTACCATTAACAAGGAGAAGGAGCTTGTACAAAAGATTTCTTAGTAGGGATATCAATCTTAGAAAGTGTCTTACATGATATCAAAAAAATTCCTATTTACAAGGACCAAGTTATATTTGTTGACTGGTTCAATTCTTCAATAATATCAACATATTTGCTGTTTTTTTCAACCTACTGGTATATTAAGAGAAACTGGCTCTTCGGAGATGAGGATTAAGCATTAGGAGAATCAGGATGTTACTAGTCAAACAAGTGGTACATAGGGATTTATTAGAGGATGAAAATTAAGGATGGATTCAATTAGAGGAGGTTTCTTTGGTTCAAAAGTGTAAAATAATCTATATGAAACAAGGACAGCATTAGAGAGTCTAGTATATATTAAAACATGAGAGCATATTATTAGCTGTAAGAGAATATATTATACAAGGAGGATAAAGTAAGTAATACTTGTATTAATTTTCTAGTGTAAAGCAATAAACCTCCTATTTTTAAAAAGATTTATAATTTATATTACTAATTAAATGTGCTATGGAATATCTAAATATCAACTCCTACTACATAGCAGTTCAAATCATCATGCACTGAAATGAAATCCATGCTTACCCTCTTGTGAGAGTATGAGGAAGACATGTCTGTAATATGCAGAAAGGTATTTGTAGTCAAACTGGATACAGGTGCCATGGAAAGATAGAGTATAAGTAGAGAGAAGTGTGAAAAGCAGTATCCAATGATAGATATGAATGAGAGGATTTTAGGCAGTACAGTTAAGAAGTATTTCTGTCAAAGTTATCAGAGCTAAAACTATAATATAGGTATCAGAGTGGGATGAAGACCTTGCTATCTTCCTAAGCTATAACTACTGTCAAGAGAATTATGGCCACTGGTACTTGTTACATACAATAAATATATTTTCTATGCAAATAATGGAAGACATTCTATCTGGATAGATTATGGGCATAACACATTTGGTGTTATGATTAGATTTGGTCTATTGCACAGTTGACTCAATGGAGTTATCTGATAGATTTCATAGTATGACTCAATGTGAGTCATGCTGAGAGTGTAACTTATAGCTATAAGTAACTAGTATTAAGGTTGAGGGAAGAGAGCCTATATAAGGACCTCTATGTGGCCTGTAGTTAGAACTCTTTACACAACCATCTAAGTTCTGTCCTAAATAAATACTTTAGTTCTGTACCTCCTAGTCCCTCTATTGATGCTATACGATAGGAACCAAAGGGTTCAACTATCAATACATTACCAGTATTGGCCTCAGGAAAATAGTAGACCCTTGATCAGTACAATTTGTTGTAAAAGTTGTCCTTCCTTAGTAGCCGAAATTAGTGCCAAATCTGATAACAACAAGAGTCCATTCCAATGATATTAATGATGAATTAGTCTGCCTAGAATCCAAACAGCGAACTAGTTTTCTCTTGCAAGTCTGCTAATAGCATAGGATCATAACAATTTGAGATATAAATGTATTTGTTTGGGCAAACATAAAATATATCTATATCTCCATACCACACATAGTTCATTATTGTTGCTGTAAGAGTAGAGGCAAAATCAGTATCTTAAAACAAAACAGTTTCCTACTACTAATTATCAATTGATTCACAAATTGATTTCTTGTTATATACAAATAGTTTATAACATAGTCATTTTAGAATACCTTGGTCAAGAGCCTTTTTTTTTTTTTTTTCTAACTCCCAACCTATATACAATGTTCTTATATTTACACTAAAAAAATATATAGAGATATTTTTATACAAGCTGAAAGTACTCTTATATAAAAGGGTTTAGTTGCTATAATTTCAGGGCCTGTTTGGCACACCATTATTTGAAGCAACGGTAATTCGAAAACACATTTTGGGGATAATATATAGATTAGTTTTGAGACCAACCAATTACAACTAGGTAAAGAGGATTATGTCATGCAAAATATAGTTTCATAATATTTTTATATGTCAGATCATTGGCTAGATTCTAATCTAATGTAAATCAAATCTCCAAAAGGTGTTTTCAAATTACGGTTATTTTTAATAACAAGATGCCAAACAAAACCAAAGCTATATAAGTCAATTCTATGCTATAAAAATACCCCACTGAGGAGGACCTCAATCATGTTCATATTTTTTTCTAGAGTAATATGTTATTCCCATACAAACAGGATAAGCAAAGTTCAAAAATAAAGAATGAAATCAAATTTGACTGTAATCAGACTTGAATAAGGTACCTCCTGATGCATATATTTTAGGTCTAATTACTCTTCCTTTGCGTATATAAGTCATTACATTTTAAAATATCATTACTACTCATTTTATGTGATGTGGATATATGATTGAAACTGTCATCTTCTCCACGATTGTAAGATCAGAGGGGTATTACCCATATGGGAAATGATACATATTATTTAATGTGATAGTATGTAGAACTGGGGGGTTACTATATGACTACAACCCATGCTGGCAAGAAGTAGTCTCTATAGCAGAGCAGCTCAGCCTCAGTGAAAGATCTAGACTCTACAGCACACAGTACTTAGAGTCTTGATAATCTGAAAGCATATGCACTTGAGTGCATATATGCAAGAATGATAGCCATCCAGACTGATGAACTGGTATTCCGTAATATGTTGGCAACTGGGCTATATAAACTTGAATTTAGTTCATTTGGCATATAGATTGAAGGCTATCCACTGGTGGAGTGCTAGACACCCTCAGAGTTCAAAATAGTTCAGGGGATCATTTATCAAAGCAGGGCATACATTTTTGAGGGTCTAACAGGGTTTCCACATTTTGTAACCTTGGCTAAGGTATTTAAAGATACTTCATATATATAGCTAACAAAAGAACCAGGAAAATTGTATAAATAGCTAGCGGTCCCCCATAGTTAGGGCACACGCTCCGCGCCCTCTATTTTCCTCCCGCTTGAAATTCTTGCCCTTTTTAGGTGAACAAAACTTCGCCCTATTGTGTGGCAACAGCCACGACACACCAAATCTTGCCCCTCGCTTAACCTGCACTCTTTAGCGACACAGCCCCACTCCCTATGTAACAGTGATTGCCACAGCTTCCCCTGGCCCCTCCAGGTCAGCCTCGCGTACCCAGCACCGCACAGCCCCCTACTCAGCCCACTCCTCCTGCACCAGCACCCCTGGACTCCTCCCCGACCACCTGATTGCAACCCAGAACCTCCTGGACGCTATAGTTACCCAGTTTAGAGTCTTCCAGAAATCCTTCCCTGCGTTTGACAACTCCCTCCTCCACAACCTTTCTGACGGGGAAGCCACCATCATCCCACTTCTTTGCACCGCCCTCTGTGGAATCAATGAGGTAGTTAGCCGACTTGCAGGACTGACTACGTGCGTGGATGAGATCTCGTCCGCTATTTCGACCCCCGCTCCTCCCCCTACTTCAGCCCCCCCCCGCGATT
>QFET01016120.1:0-15378 GCA_003316355.1 Tuber calosporum | reverse complement strand
TCACATGTTTACCTGTAGTGAACAGTCTCCACTGGACGACCATTTCTACCCGCTCGACCATTTCATACTGGAACGGTCGCAAATGGGTCCAGCGCAACCAAACAGGGCCTAAGACTTTACTGTAAAAAATCAAATATCAGGTATCATACTAAGTATAATATTCAAATTTAAATCATACGTTCAGCTTCATGAGAAATTGCTCTTTGTCCAACTGCTTCTTCAACTCTTATCTCCGGATATATATTTTGGATACCATAATCATGGACACTCTCAGTAGCTTTCCAGTTTGGACATCCACCTTACTTACCAACTTATCTCTTTAAGAGTGTATTCTTTCTAGGCTGGGTCATTGCTTATATCTACTTGCTTCCTCAGTATTATAATTATAACTTATATAGACAATTGTTTTTGGGATATCAAGACTTGATAGATAATTACCTAAACAACCTTAAAGGCAAAAGAGAATAAAAATTAATTGAGACAAGGTATTGGAAATAATTATGCAAAGAAAATAAGCATATTATTGTAACTATCAGATGATATAATATAATAAATCATACTACTTAGTCACTCAATTTTCTGTATAAAACACATATCTTCTCATCAATTCTGGATGACAATAGAAATTTTGGCCCTAATTTGGCACCTAGAATTTGGCTGTGTATATCACATTTTTCTTTTTCCACCAAAAACTCAGAATTTTAAATGATTATACTACCTTCAAAGTAGCTCCAATAATTATGATAAAACCACTAGCTTATTCCTCTTCACAAGCTCTATCATGTAGTGGTTTTTTGAAGTCGATATCTAGCAGTACTCAAGAGGTATATTAGTTTGAAATTACCTAAAGGTCTGGTGTACATTTTGAGATACACAAACTATACAACAAGAAATACTATCATAAATAATACTGCAGTATTTTCTGAAAAATACTTCACTATTTCTGGCATGCACTCCACTAGGCTATATAAAAATAAAAATACTACCAAAAATATGCCATAAAGGAGGAAATAATACAGTATGTCTGGAATGTAGAACAGGGCCTTAGTATATATATTTCCCCATCCTTTCTTAAGGCATCAAGTAGCATGGGTAATTCTTCGCTTCTAGCCTTTCTTCCCAATTAAGCATTTTGGGACTGTCGCTTGCTCTGCTCTCTAATATTATTTGTAAGAGATATTATTCCTTCTAGAAGCTACTCATACTTCTTGTTTTCTTTTTTTTTCCAATTCTTATATTTCTTGCTAGTTTTCCCATTTTCCCTGTGCTAACTCTTACAATATTTTATCTACTCTATCTGCACATACTATTTTTGCCTTCTTTCATGAAAATCTTTTCTCCCCATCTGTATTCTTATACTTTTATCTTACTAGTACATATAAAGTATCTTCCGGTACCTTTTGTCTATCGACCTCTAGTCTTGTAGCCTTTTGGAGGGTGAATTTTCTTGTTTCAGGACCTGAACAGCTCTCATTCCACCAAGTAACCAGCTGCACCATCTTGAGCTCAAACTCTCCAAAGTCTCCATTGGTTCCTCTTTGTTTTAGTGATTAGAGTTTGCATTTCGGAGATTTCATACCAAGTATTTGTACCTCTGTCAGATAAGTTGTCTATTATTTAGAATAAATTGTTATGTAGAACATCCCTAGGAAATTTCCACCAGGTTTTATACATGCTGCCAACATGACTCTGCACTTTGATATATTGGCTGAGGCTGTAGAGCCTTTAGGAATCTAGAAACCTCTCCCCCATTGACTACTGTTCTGCCTCTTCCACAACCAAGTGGGGTTGTGACTAGCACTTGTCGTACAAGTTCAAGGTCTATCCAATTCATCCAATTTGGAAGTTTTGCTTTTATCCATACAGACTTGCATTGAGTCTCGCTTGTTGCAGATGGTGGAGTTGGCAGTGTACCAAAGGGGCTTTCAAGGGAAATAAGATTTGGTAGACTCTGTTGAGAATAGTAATTGGATGCTATGATCATGATAGAGAGGGGTAGTGAAGGAGTCATTGGTACTTGAGAAGTTTTTCTTTTTTTCTTCTTAGTCTATCACATGTGTGGTACATTATACCTACTCTTTTTATGATAGAGTTCCATATTTGCAGGTCTCCCTGCCATCGATTTGAATCACTTCCAGGTGTCCTCAGCCACCTGGGTGGCCATGCTTCCAAGCTTAACTCATACTAAGAACCTTTACCAACACCTATGTTTCTTTGCGCAAACTCTCTAATATTGAGATTCCCTGATTTTCATACCGCGTAAAAGCAGTTCGCCATGCTCATCCACCACTTGCTTGGAATCAAGTACAAATACTATAAATTGGGCCACTTTACAAGTGACCTTTACGCTGAGCGGTCTCATTTCTCCGCCATCCATTGTATCCACTGCTTGAACCTCTTAATTCTGACTTTGTTAGCCTCAGGGTCTCCCCCCATTGCATTAGGGGCGCACTTATTCGGTTGTGGGTGTTCCAACGTCTGTAGTATCGCCTTGTATATCCTTCAATTGCCCAATCACAGCCCCCGCGCAATCAAGATTATAACCCACCCACGCACAATGGCACCACAGCAACAACTCTTGGAGCACGCTCTGCCCACCAAATATTTTAGTCCCGCGGATAAGATCCTTGTGCTTGTTTTGCCCTAATTGGCGAATTTTATTTCGGCGATCCATTTTCGATATTGTTTGCTAGAGTGGACTCTTCTGGTTCAAAGTGTCTGGGTCATGGATTTTTACCTGTATGTGAATTTAGCTAAGTTTAATTGTAATTTATAGCCGCCGAATGGAAAAACTGCCTTTACACTTAGTTATCAAAAAAGAGTTTGCCGCATGTTGACTCTAGAACGATTTTTGGGATTGTTTTGTAGTAGACCTGAGATGATGCAAAGTGGATGCGCTCATATTTTGCGATTTGTACTTAAATAGGGATTTCTCTAAAATTTCAATCCCTTCATCACTAATTGTTTGACTAGTTGGTCTTTTCAGTTGATGGTTGATGCTGTTCCAGCAAAAAGTGGTTGTAAGTAAATGTAGGGGAAATGCTCAGGAGTCCTACCTTTTGCGTTGAACTTCCATCTTATCGCTGGACGTTGGGGAAACACTCAGTAAAAGAAAACAGAGCCCTTACTCGCCTAATCAGGGATATCGAGATCTTGGAGATATCCTCAGAAAATTATTTTTCTAAAATTTTATTACCGAAACATTTCCCTTACTCGATGAGCAATCCCGGAATCTCTACTCCAAATTCACGAAGCCATTGCTCTGGACTGCAGGTACCGTACTACTAAGCAGATAATTATACACCAACTTAAGAATTAAACCACAAACTTTGCCCAACTTGAAGTATGCCAATGGTGCAAGTCAGACTGACCGGACCTGGATATGTCGGGTTGGTCAAAACCGAGGGATCCAATGTGCATGATCTTTTTGCTGATTTCACTACTGTAAACGCCAACTGCAAAAAGGCGAAAGCTGCTCCCTCGAGACGAAAGGAAATGCCAGGAGTAAAGCAACACAAAAGACACCAATCGCTAACGCGCCTGAGGAGAAGTCC
This sequence comes from Tuber calosporum, assembly GCA_003316355.1. Classification (NCBI taxonomy): domain Eukaryota; kingdom Fungi; phylum Ascomycota; class Pezizomycetes; order Pezizales; family Tuberaceae; genus Tuber; species Tuber calosporum. The sequence goes on along the minus strand of QFET01016120.1, from coordinate 11,824 downwards.
TCACCATTCACTCCCACTGATGATCGCAAATAGGTTCTTTCTCTCCTACCTATATTCCCTTTCCCTTTTCCACGGACTCCGATGCTAACAAAGAAAGACAAAGTCCATCACAACTCCCATTTTTGATAGCACCCGCACATCATGCTTGTTTGTACTCCTTCCCGGCTCGGTAATGCATTCGAATATTGGAGTATGGAAGGACCTCCGGGGCTGCACCGGAGCATTTCTCTGAACTATTAAGAGGTAAGCGGAATGTGATATTCTGCGGGCGAGCTGCATCAAGGACTCCCAACTGAGGTTACTGCATAGAAGGGGGGGGGATTTCGATTGTAAAATATGGTGGATCTTTTTCTTTGCAGGACATGTATTTATTCTGTTAGGTATCATCCCATTTTAATAATATTATGCGATGTTTTGATGCAGAATGGTCTGGGACCAGAACTGACCACTTGAGCTAGGCTGGTCTAAGTCATTAACATCAGCAAGGCCGGAACTGTCCTGTCCACAAGAGCAGACCAGTTGGACTATTCGGAACCCGGGCGATGATCGGGAACAAGGAAAAGATGTGAGGGCTCGCATAGTTAAGGATTGCCTAAAAGAAGGTCAATGTGGGGAAAAGATGAAAGCAGGCCTAGGGGATTCAGTTGCTGCTAGTTTAGGCTTCAATTTAGAGTTTTATTATTGGTATTACAACGGATCTTTCAGCAAACGTACTAAGTGAAATTCTGCCACAGAGAAGGAGACCAATTGCAAAGACAAAGGGGAGAATTTGTATCACGTAATTTACAGGAGTACACCTAAGTGGCAAGGGGCAGCTCAACTTTGACCTCAAAACCATGAGATTTAAGACTTTCAATAATAAAAAAGGCAGGGGTAGCGTAAGTGACATCAGTAGAATCAGTCCGGCCACTGCCGCCGGTGATTATACCACCAAGCCCTCCAAGCGAGTCAGCGATGGCAGAGCCTGAGTCTCCCTTGACTGAGAGGGGCCCGGACCTTCCATCATATGAGTAGATAGCCCATTCGGGAGAGGTCTTAGGGGGAAGGTTGCCAGGGTAGATGCGAACAAAAGAACCAATTTCATTGGCACGGCCCAATGTGAGCCCAGAGGTAATCCCACGTTTTGTGGCGACGAGACAAGGGTTACCATCAGCATCGAACATGGTAGGAGAGCGCATTTCGTGCTCCGAGATAATCCCATGAATCCTCAAGAGACGGTCCTCGGGGTATTGAAAGTTGTTACGGTTGCGCACGTTTGGGAACATCAAACGTGTAAAATCCTCAGGGGATATTTGAGAACCAAGGTCTATAGCATTTCCAATGAAACCCACATTTTCCATCTTGCCGGAGTCAATCTGGATTAAGGCATAGTCTTGAGTGTATCCTTTGCCAACTGCATCGAGTTCGAGAGGAGGAGAGAAGCGGATAAAGCCGATAGTACGGTTTTTGACATCACTCCAGCTTTTGACCACATAGTCATAGTGGTCCTGGAAAGCCGAAATGGCCTTGGTAGCGTCTGCGAGAGTTCCCTGTGCATGATGATATTTGGTTGAATCGGGTAAGGATTTATCAATTCGCCTCTCGGCGTACTCTACCACGACCCTTTTGTCTATAATGGCTTGCAAAATCTTGTCGAGGTATTTATTGAACCCACCGGGTGGAAGGAGAACAATATCAAGACGGGGTGAACTGGTGAACTTGCGATTGTAGGTTGCATTATCACCTTGGTCGCATGTCAATACAACATGTCTTGCAGTTATGAGATAGAGCTGCCCCTTCTCATCACTAACATAAAAGCCCCCAGTACCCTCTCTCCATGGGGTCTTGGCATTGCAGATATGGAGCCCCAGGGTCGGAGTCAGAGGCTCTAATAACTCGGCAATGGGGTCAGAGGAGTCAACTGGCTGCCGTAATGCCGGGCCGGCATATCGGGTAACAAACGACTCGCGGATCTCAACTTCAACATCTGAATGCCGCTGGCTACGAGAAGGTCCTTGCACTCCTTTGCAACGGCATAACCATCTTTGCGGGAGAGGGTACTAGGCTTGACTCCAATCCAGATCACAGCAGGAGCAGTAGACTCTCCAATGTATGCGATCCTTGCAACATCTGTACTCGTCCACTTTACCCCTTTAGACTCTAGGATATCGTGAATCTGCAAAGCGAGTTTTTCCTCCCAGAGGCCCTTGAGGTTGTGATTGCCAATGGTCCTAAGCTCCTTGGGCCGTAGGTAAGCTTCCAGACCAGTGGGTTGCGTCCATATATCATTTCCGGTGCGTGCTACAAGGACTGGCTTTGAGTAAAGCCCATAGTAATAGTGCTTGGCCTCAGTATCAGAAACGGGATTGCAGTGCGCAGGAGCACTGATCTGAGTAGAATCCATTGAGGCGACCGGAGTGCGATGACAAATTCTATGTCTCTTTAGAGATGCTATGTCAGGGGTGTGGAATATAATTGGAGTGGTAGGGTTCTTTGGTGTGATTAGGTTGAGGATAGGAAGGGAAACGGAGGTGGTGATGTAAGGATGAAAGACAATTTCAGATACAGGAAGGTGAAGAGCAGCAGTGGATTTGGTAAGAGAGTCTATGCCGGAGGAAGTGACGGGATCAGAGGTAGGGCTTTTAGCGGGCTCTACTTGATCAGTGAGAGAGTTGTTTGCGGTGTGGCTGGAGATTTCATTTAACAGGTCAACTTCCTTAATCTAGTTCTTTCTCGAGAAGAGAAGAATGCAATGGCTGTCGTTGTGTGCTAAAGTAAAATGTCAGGACAAGAAACAGAACTTTAAATATAGAGCACATACAATCATTGACTTGGGTGATATTCTCTGAGTCGCAATTAGTTCTAAAAGATGACAGAGTGTCCTCTGGTGAAGGAAAGGACCGAAAGCACCGTTTGTAGTAGATCTTTTCCTATCTGATCTCACTGTTGTGATATTACTGATGATGAGGTGTAGCAGTGGTGACTGCCTGCCAGGGGTGACGCCGATTTGATCAAGCATGAATGAGAAACACGGTTTGGCTGGGTGAACCCCTATCAGTAACCTTTTCAAAAAAATTTAAAAAGCGGGAAATTTAAATCGGGAAAATGGAGTATCTGCGAGCTGGCAAAGAAAAAAGGAAAATATGTATCAACCAAGAATACAGATTCTGGACTAACACGCCTGAACCAATCATGTAGCCACTTAGTCTACTTAATTATCCATTAAGTTAAAATGGATATATTCTAATTAGAGTAAGGTGACATTTCCCACTTTTGGGGACTACTGTATCTTGTAAATACATATACCACCATCCCCATAAATGAAACAAGTACTCTCCAAACATATGTGCTGTGCTGTTTGTTGCATTATGCTTTTGTGCCAGAATATAGTATTGCAAACTGTAATTAATATCCTTCTCATGTCAGAGTTTTTAAAATATGCTATATGATCTGAATTATAGAGTTACAATCCTATGCAATTATATGACTTGCAACAGGTAAGGAGATTGCTGGAGGGATTCTAAGTAGGAGATAGCGATCCTAGAGGGTACTTTAAATCAACTTTGATTGATACAAGACATGGTACTATATTAGGCTAACACAGGGGTTGTACAACAGCTATAAAGTCTACAAGTCGAGAATCTACTATTATTTATAGGATTCGCGCTCCTATATATCAGTTGGTATAGCTTACCGAATCTCAGCCACGCCAGGGGCCTCAACTGGGCCTGGCGACAAACCGAATCATAGACGTGCAAAAATAACATAAGAACTGGAGGTACTTCAAATTGATAAGTACATAGGTACTGAGTTAGGTAGGGTAACCTGCGGTTAGAGTTACACAGCGTAACCAACTACCAGTGTTAGGAAGGGTATCCTGCTACTAGAGTTAAACATGTTAACCAGCCAGTTGAGTTAGATAGGGTAACTGGCAAGGCTAGGTACCTAGAGGCATATAGGAAAACTTGGGAGGTGGTGTTGAGCTCGTCGACTAAGGTACTTTAGTGTAACCAGTTATTTCAAGATGGCGGAATCAATTGTAAACAAAGGTGTAATTACACAAGACCATCCAGCAACCTAGATGTATGTTACGCAGAGACTAGGGTAGACTAGGGCCATCTATGCATCCAGTTACCGTCCCTTGCGGATGATATATAGGATCGTGATCCTCCAGTTACCCTACCTTCATCGTTATATTAAACGTGAAATATCATAAAATCTACCAGTGCTTGATTTGGAGCATGTTGGTAACATGCCATTGTGATAGGTGGCAAAGTGGGGGAGTTGGTAAAAGGCTAACAAAGCTGGGCTGGTGGAGGGGGCGATGTAAGACCTTATAGGTCACACATTTGCACTGAAGCAATTGAGTCCGCAGTACAATAGGGGGTAGGCGACGGCTGAGCCAGGCAAGTTGTCATTAATGACATGAGATTGCGTTCGCTGGGTTACTGTATGTACCTAATATCACTATGGGAGGTGTGGGAGCCCTTCGGGAATATCATCTGGGCGTCAGAAATAAAACGAAGATTGGCCAGATAATCCTTAACTGTAAAATAGCTTAAAGCATAGTACCTATACTATTATTGAGAGACGTTACAACACTCAGAGGGCATTCTGTCTTCTGATGTTTGTGGTGGTTAATAAACTATTAGCTTTTGGTGGCGCCCCTGTGGCCAACACAGTAGTACCACTCACCGTGGAAGCTAGGTAGTCCCTGGAATAGCTGTTGTTTAACCAAGTAGACTAGGTTAACTACAACACTTTCAAAACGGAATCGCCAAAGGGCAACGAACTCTTAACTGAGATAATGAGTCCACTGTTGACTTGAGAGTAAGCTTCTGACAACACTTCAATCAGAAGGAGTTTTCTGACCTGCAGGCATAAAAGAGATGAAGTGCAGAAAACTAAACGGATCTGTTGAACTCTCTGTATGTGTTTAAAATGTGAACGCTAAAGGCACAATCTATTCTATGTGGATAATACTACGCAAGTGCAAGGGGTGTTGCATGGCACGCTAAGCGAGGAGGGAGATAGTAGTTGAGCAGATTGGTAGGAGTTCTGGTTCTTAATTCTCTAAGCGAGGTGGGGAGTAACTGCCATATTTATATAGAAGTGATAACCCATATAAGCGAGAGAAATATAGGGAAACAAATGAAAGAAACATAAGTGCGAACATAGTTTGATCCTGAAATCCTGCCAAGAAAATCCCTATAAATATGCGTAAATCTAAAGTGGTGTGAGCAGAATATTAGGAATAATAATGAGATAATATGACCGAGATTGATGCATAAACTATGCATATACAACTGTGAAAACCTGAACACCAGATAAGAAATAAACGCAAGAAAATCCCCAATAATATCCTGAAATAATAATGAAATACCCTAAAATATGCCCTAGCTTTAGTAATGTAAGCAGTGTACAGGTGGAACCGTAACACAAACTAAGTATGAGAAATAAACGGTAGTATTATGAAATATACATAGGAGATAAACTGAAATTTCAACAGTATCCGCGCAATTCGCCGACTGACAAAGCTGACCCTGAGGAAGTCCGGCCTTGATAGACACTGAGAGGAGAAGTGTCTTCATTTCTGGTCGGAATATGGATGGGGATTAAAGGCCTTTATAATTCTACTTAAATAAACATAATCTGAATTCTACTTTGATAACGCACTATGCTCTCTAGATGAACTTGAATTTAGTAAAGCTTTAGCTTAAGAATATTAAGTTTTAATATTTGATTCAAATATCTATATATTTACCTTCTGTGAATATTACCTAGAGTCTTTAGTATAGTCGCAATCATAAGGTCCATCTTCCTACCTGGTGTCCCTGATACAATATATCATTATGCTCTTCACTTAACCCTCCACAGAGAGTTTTTCCTCCATGAGACCCCTTTCATCAAATTTACGAATAAGGGTATCGTTGTTAGAAACAAGTAGCTCAAGATGGAAAATACTTTGTCCGAAAGGTGACTTACGGGCTTACAATAAAGTAATGCTATCTCAAGGTGCCCTCTCATGGACTAGTGTATTTTTGTAGACATTATAGTCTTGTGGTCAGAATCGATTAGTAACCTGATTGAAGTGGTACCCATTGAGGTGCTTGAGGAATTTCGGTGATGATAGTCAACCATCCTAGGGTACTCATATTCTCCATAACTCACAATCCCGCCCGTGTGTTAGCAGAGTCGTTTTGATATTCTTCAATATGTTTCATATGTATATTTCCTATGCTAATATTGTATATATCTCTACTTGGTTTTTTCTAGTTTACGGAGGAATACTATGTACATTACTACTGCTATAGTATATCATATTTTCGGTTATATTACATGAAAATGATTGAGGATTAATACATACTTTTCTTATTTTACATACTGGATTTCACAGGTTACTTTCCATGTATAGTGACCTTTTACCGATTAAGTATCATGTGTTATCTTTCAATTTATTTCGCACACACCAGTTCAGATTAGGCATATTTTGTTGGGATTTCCTTGGTAATATTTTAGGGTCATACATGTTCACACTTATATTTCCTACAATGTTATCCTATTTTGTTACTGAGTACATGGAGGATACGTTCCTGTATAATTAGCTGGTTGCTGCATGCACATAGTATACTTTTAATACAGTGTTGTATTTTCGTACTCATGTTATAAGATTGTGCCAATATGCATAATTCAAACAGGTTATGAGCCCAGCTATCCCGAGCAATACAATTTATACTTACACTATATCCTATTTCACCACGTAGCAAATGCCTTCAGAAACGAAGCAAAATAATTTTCATCAAAAAATATTTCTTTTATCATAGCAACATTTTGCACGAAATAATATATCATTTGAAACTAAACTTCGTTTGCAAAATGAAATCTTCTTGACAAAACACACTTGGCAATTAGATAAGAAAAGGTCCAGGCGCTCCTGGCAAAATTGGAGTTTTCAGCTTAGTTGAACCGGAGTTCTTATGGAAGTGCATTATTTACAACCCTAACCACTCGCAAGTGCAAAGCTAAGTACCATTTCTTAGCAACCTACGCCACTTTGTCTTTAAAGGGCAAAAATGGCCACAGCAGAAACCATGGTTTCTTCTTCTCCTCCTCCAGAAATTCATTCACCAGACCCGAGATCTTTTACTAACAACTCCAAATGTAGTAGGGCACCCACTTCCAAACTGAGCTCTGTGCCAAAGCTCCATAGCACCAACAACTACTAGACCTGTTGTGATATCTTGGAATATGTCCTTACTTTAAATAATTGCAAGTACATAGTAACAGAAGAGGTAAATCTGCCTGAGGCAGATGATAATGAAGATGGAAATAATAACTCAGAGAGCATAGATGTTACAATCCTATGCGGTAAGCGGGTTTTGTAACAGGTAACTACTTCTCTTTGGGTTGGATGAATATGACCGGGCCGTTGTTGTAGTCCGGTATGGGGCGTGACGCTAATCTCAGGCACCAGGGTAAGAGTCCTATGGCAATGAGTAGTACTAGGCGAGTGTCCACTATTGCTCTTAGGCCTATACCTACGTTGTCTTGATAGCCGAACCCTATGGTTCCTATCGCACAATGCCAATAGAGGAACGGAGAGGTAAAGAGGTAAAGTAATTGTTTAGAAAAGAACTTAGATGGTTGCGTGAAGAGTCCTAAATACAGGTCGCCTAGAGGTCCTTATATAGGCACTCTTCCCTCAACCCTGCCCCTGTTGACTCATACCTGTGAGTCACACAACCTCTATGACTCATAGTGAGTCATAGTATGAAATCCATCAGCTGACTCCTCTGAGTCAACTGCGCCGCATGCAAACCAATCATAACTTGTAAAATAAGTCATGTGCCCTAAGGTGGTCACATGTGCGAAACCCATGACTCATAGTGTGAGTCATGCGCACGATCAACCAATCACGACATAACAATGATTGTACAAGTGTGCATCATGTGAAACCCCATGACTTCTAATGAGTCATAGTGCGAAATATAACAACCTTGTGACTCAGAACTATGAGTCATGCGAAATCCTGCCTTGCTTAGACACCAATTGTGACATTAGCTCCTGTCTCCCTTAAGCCGGAGTCCCTTCAGGCTTAACGTCCCATCTTCGTCAGGCTTTCTCCAAACCTGCGCAATTCCTTTTTCAATTTCCGAACTTGATGTTCGGCCGACTTGTAGTTCCTCCGGACTTCCTCTAAGGTGGTGTGTGCCGCCCTAATAGTCCAGTTCTGGTCATCAATCATTCTCTGATATGTCCCCATATCAGTTCTTTGTGCCTCAATTGTGGCTTCGGCGGTGCCAAGTTGTTCTCGTAGCCCTTGCAACTGTCGTTGCAAACTCTCTTCGTTGGGGATCATCTCAATTTCAGTTTTTTCGCCCCCCTCTCCCTTCAACTGTGTCCTCACAGTTATTTTTCTTTTTGTAATAAGGGCATAGTTTTCCGTAAGGGGTGCCGCTTCCCCTGTTCGTCTAGGGTAAAACCCAGCATCGATTTTGTCGTATCTGTGAGTACGACAAGTGTACTTGAAACAGTGTTTCCAGGATGTCTCCTTGTATGGTTGTTGCGGTTTGCGCAACTTGGGCTGTCGTGGAAACCAATTGCTTCCTTCCTTATCGCGTGAATGAGTGTTGCAGTAATCATCGTAACAGGCAGTCCACAGAAGAGCGTTGTATGCTGCCTGCTTTTCCCTTTCTCTCTGAGTAGCGTATGGCGGGCTCGTAGGTGTAGTAGCCCTGAGGCTATCACCCCAGCCTTCTTCTGCACCCAATGGCATTGGGTCTTGTCTCGTCGGTTCGATTTTGACGGTAAGCCACTCTGGGTTTTCTTGGGTACTGCTGATGGAAACGTGCAATGGCGATGCTGGCATTGTTGAAGTTCTCCGCAGGGTCCCAAGTTTTGTCGTGTTCTGGTGAGTAGCCGGTCCACTTGGCTCTGTATTGTAGGCGTTTTCGGTGTATGTGTGAATCAATGATTTCTTCGAGTTCGTACTCGCTTTCTCCTTCTATCTCGATTGGAGGTGGTGGTTATTGCTTTTGTGAGGGAAACTGATTGTCTTGGTATGGTTCGAGGAGTGAGATGTGGAAGGTGTTGTGGACCTTCATCTGTTGGGGCAGGGCCAATTTATAGGCACTTGTGCCCACCTTTGTAATGATCTTGAATGGTCCGATTTTCTTGTAATCCAGCTTCTTGCATGGTCTCGTGGTCCTTATATTCCTTGACAGTAACCAGACCATGTCGCCTAACTGGAGATTTGATCGGGTTTTCTATGTTGATCGTAGTTTTCTTTTTGTCGTAGTTGTGCACAGACCATTTCCTGATGTAGGATACTGTGCAGCTGACCCATCTCTTCCTTTTCCGTGGTTTCCTTTGGTATCATGTGGCCTATCGCCTCATGTTCAGGATATTGTCCGTAGTTTGCGTAGAAGGGTGTGGACTTAATAGTTTCCTGTCTTCCATTGTTGTATGCAAATTCCGCTAATGATAGTAATTCCGCCCAGTTATCTTGCTGATAGTTGACATAGGCCTTTAGATATTGTTCCAGTATTGCGTTCGTCCTTTCGTTTTGTCCGTCCGTTTGTGGATGGAAGGCGGTGCTGATTCTTCCTTCAATTCCAAGAGATTTTGTAGTCTCTTTCCACAAATCTGATGTAAATAGCGTTCCTCTATTGGTGATGATATCTTGTGGTAGTCCATGGAGTCGGAATATTTCCAGTAGGAATATCTTTACAAATTCGTTGGTGTTCATATCCTTGTTGCAGGGTATGAAATTGCTCATTTTTGGCAAGCGGTCAATGACCACCAGGATGGCGTCATAATCGTCTGATTTCGGCAGGTCCGTGATGAAGTCCATTGCTATCGATTTCCATGGTTGGTGTGGTGCCTCGTTCGATTGTGGTAGTCCGTAGGGTGCGTGCCTTATCGCTTTCGTCCTTTGGCATGTATCGCAAATCTTGACATATCTCTTTATATCCTCTCGCATTTTTGGCCAATAATATCGCGGGGATAGTAGTTCCGTAGTTTTGCTGGTTCCGCCATGCCCAACTGCTGTGTTATCGTGATTTTGCCGTATGACTTGGGTTCTGATTTCTTCGTGTTCTGGTACCCAAATCTTTCCTTGATGCCATAGGCATCCTTCCTTCCATTCACATGGCCTTAGAGCCACTCCTTTCATTTCTTTCTCTCCTTTCCTCAGGGCTTCCTGGATTGCTCTTATCTGTCTGTCTTTTGTGCTTGCTTCACGGATGCCAAAATCTTCAGTGACAAACTTGACCACTTCCATGGCTTCAAAGTATTGTTCTTTTGGGAGTAGGACCCTTTGTTTTTGTTGGATCCTTTCGTCATCCTTTTTCGGGACATCTTCTGCTCTCCTTGTAAGGGCATCTGGTTTGCCCCCTTCGTTCCCGGGTCAGTATTCTATTTTGATATCGTATTGACTCAGGGTCTCTCTCCATCGGATTTGTCTGTCATTGAGCTCTTTTGTCGTGGTAAATGGTACCAGGATTTTATATTCTGTGAGGACCAGGACCTGGTGTCTGCTTCCTTTTGCATATCTTCTCCATTCTTTCAAGGCTTGGACAATGGCTAAGAGTTCTTTGTCGTGGATATCCTAGTTGCATTCTGCGGGCGTCATTGTTTTTGACTGGTATGCCACTGGCCTCCATTTTCCATCGCTCCCCTTCTCTGATAGTATGCCTAAGCATACATATTTTGAAGCGTCGGTCTCGATCATGATTTCCTTGGTTGGATCGTAGTGTACCAGTAGTGGGGCTGAAGTAAGTCACCTGCGCAATTCATCGAATGCTTCTTGTTGGTTCTCGGTCCAGTTCTATTTGGAGTTCTTCTTCGTCAGTTGATAGAGGGGTTTAGCTATACGGCTAAACCCTTCTATGAATCGTCGATAGAAGTTTCAGAATCCCATAAAGCACTGTATTCCTTTCTTGCTTTCGGGTGGTTTCCATTCCCATATTGCTTTTGTTTTGATAGGATCAACACTGACTCCGTCCTAGTCGATGATGAAGCCTAGGTATTCAGTTCGTTCCTTGTGATATTCGCACTTCGATGGCTTCTGTGTCAGCCCTTCTTTCTTCAAGGCTTCCATAATCACTCTGATATGGGTTCGTTGTTGTTTTAGGTTTTATGAATATATCAGGATATCATCTAAGTAGACGATACAACAGATGTCCAGAAACCTGCTGAGAATCCTATTGACCCATCGCTGAAATGCTGCAGGTGCATTTTTGAGTCCGAATGGCATGACCGTATATTCGTATATCCCGTATTTGGGGGTAAAGGTTGTTTTCCTTTTGTCCCCGTGTTTGATTCTGATATTGTGATATGCATTTCGGATGTCTAGTTTAGTAAAGACCTTGGCTCCTCTAAGCCTATCAAGGGCTTCTCCAATCAGTGGTAGGGGATATCGGTCTCGTTTGGTGACTTCGTTGAGTCCTCGGTAGTCCACGCATAGCCTGAGCCTGCCGTCTTTCTTCATAACAAACAGGATCGGTAATCCCCCGTTTGCATAAGAGTCTCGAATCCAACCCCGGTTCTTGTTGACCCTGATGTATTCTCTTAGTTCTTCCAGCTCTTTTTCACCCAATGGGTATAGCTTTCTTGCTGGTACTGTTTCTCCTTTCTTGAGGTTGATATCCAAGTCAACCTTTGGTCAGTGGGGTGGTAGCCGAGTTTCTTCCTCTTCCTTGAACATGTCCAGGTACTGGTGGTATTCCCTTGGTACAATGTTTCTGGGTTTTTCTTCTTCTTGTCCTTTCTTGGCCTTGATAGCAAATTCGGTGCTGACATTGATCCTTTCGATCCTGGTAGGCTCGTTTGTCTTATAATCCCA